>CM074754.1:11802023-11874906 GCA_037367245.1 Phrynocephalus guinanensis | reverse complement strand
AGAGGCCAATTCAATAGCCAGATTAGCAGAACCAGATTCCTCTTGGTAGCAGTTTAGGTTTCCTTTGAGGTCCAAGGACCAATCCAGGCTACAGCTGACTGAGTCTATTTCCCTATTTTCTTCCTCCCTTTCATTCTTCCCTTCAGGGTAATTTTGGTTTGTACTTTCCTCTGTTTTAAAGGACCACTCACAGTGGGAGGTGAGAGACCAAGGACTTTGCAGCCCTTTCTGGTCAGGACCATTTTCTTACCAGCACAGGCCTGGCTCCTGCCTTACTCCCACCCACCTGTACTGCAACCAAGAAAGCTGTTTTCAGAGAGCTATATGATTATAATATTGTCTTTCCATTTTCCTCTGCCAGAAATTAGAGGGTTAAGCAAGAAAATTCGAGACAGACCTTTATGCTCTTTGGTGTTACCGCAGCAGCTTGGCGTGAGACCTTGGGAGGCACTTCTCTTGTTGTATTTCAGCTGTTTCCAAGAGTTCAGGGTGGTAGTTGAAGACTTAGGGGGTCACTGCTTCATGGGCGTTGTGAGCCGAAGGTGACTTAATGTCATATAACATTGTAAAAACCTGTATCCTTTGTTCTTCCTTAGTCCCTTGTAGCTTCAATCCTGGGCAGCTGGCTGTCGGACGTTTATCAGTCTTTATCTCCGGGTTCTTTGCCGCTTGGGGTGAGACAGGGATTCAAACGAAACCAGAATTTTGTTGAAATAGAGAAAGAGTTTATTTACTATGTAGCAATGCCACAGGCATTCAGCGGAATATTTTCACAAAGGCTGAAGCAAGAATACATTGAAATCATACATGTTAAGTAGCATTGGTTCCTCCACCCCCAATACATCATAATTGATCACAAGTCTAAGCTTAGCTATTCAGGAGTGGGAACTGACGTGCGCAGAAGCTGTTCTCTAGCATAGGCCTCTATTGTGTTGTTATCTTAACATGATTTGCAACATGGTCTAGCAAGTAAGACAAAGGCAGACTATACTGATTCGCTGGGAAACAGAATTGAAACAGTTCTACAGAAACAGTCTATCTAGGTCACATTCTACTCATGGGAACTAACTGCAGTTTGAATTCTATTGACACAGACATTTTATAAAAGCATTTCACAGATATTTTATAAAGCTCACAAGTTAGCATAAGAGACGCCATTTTGATATTAAACCCTTCAGTATATTGTCCCTCCTTACTGTAAGCTGCCTTGGGTCCTTCTTCAAGGAGAAAGGCGGGGTAAAAAGACTCTAAAATAAATAAAAATAAAATAGAAGATTTGTGACTCCCTAGATGTTGTTGGATTTCATTGCCCAACATATTTCGCCATTTACTGTTGGCTGAGGCTTATTTATTTAAAATATTTGTAGCCCGCCCTATATAGCAAGATCTTAGGATAGGTTATAGGAGCTATATAAAATAGTTTTAAAACACAAGAGGCCTTGTGTATGTTAAAGAAATACACAAAGTTGGCTTTCATAATGGAATCTTGACCGTGGTCCAGTGTCAGTGAAAACTTCTGAGTAAAGTTCTGCACTTTTCTGCAGAATTGCGGCTTTTGCACAGCCCTGCTAATAAAATTATCTCCCCCCCCCAATCCTCTGTGGTTTTTTTAATTTTAAATCAACAATGCTTTATAACACTATTGCACTCTGGGTCAGGTTTTTCATAGTGTTGTGTAACCACGGGGGATTGAGGAGGAGCAGTCTTGGGACAGCCATGATTGTCTAGGTGAAAAAAGAAAATACAGTGGTACCTCAACTTATTTATTTATATTTATTTATTTATTTATTTATTTATTTATTTATTATATTTATATCCCACCGGATTTTCCCAAAAAGAACTCAAGGCTGTTTAATCCCTTCCGAATGCATGCTCTAGTGGGGTACCTATCTAAAAAATCGAAAAAAATAAGTTAAAAATTGAAAAAAAATGAAAAAAAAATATTTGTAAGTCGAGCAGACCATATCTAAAATTTGTAAGGCAGGAGTTAAAACGGCAACCGTTTTCCGCTCTTAAGTCGAATTGCTCTTAAGTTGAGGTACTCTGAAGTCGGGGAACCACTGTACAAGCTTGGGAAATCCTCCTTGGTCGATGATCTGTCCATCAGAGTGGGCATTGGGCTAGGTTGTACACCTGTCACTATCGCAAGCATCTCCCCTTGTGGCAGGTGGAGATCCAGGTGGGCCCAGGTGTGTGTCGCATGCGCCAAAATCCAGAACACCCTCAGCGCATTGCCACAGGTGGGAAAGAAAACTGCCTCAAAGTGTGGGACCTACACCGACCGGAGGAACCCATTTTCCGAGCCAAAAATGTGAGTAGAGGGTACTCTTTAATGGGTGCACGATTACCCCCCCTCCCCGCATATACGTTCCTACTACAGAAGGACATCTTCCTTCGTTCGTACTATTCCTTGTGTTCTCAATTCAGTTTGAGGAACCTTTAATGACATGAAATAAATCAAATACAAAAGCATCGAATTGTGGGATAGAGGATTAAAAGATAGAGACACAAGGGGACAAATGAATGGCCACCCTTAGTCCTGTAGGTCTCATTAGTGGTATATAGCACATGGGCCAGGTATTCAGCCGCTGACAATGTCAGTTTGGTAGATTTGTCCGCAAGTAGGTGCTGACTGATGCTCTCTGGAGATCCAGAAAGGTTAGAAATAATCCCTACATCTCCACCTGGTGCCAATACATTGAGCACAAAACTGACCATATTGGAATTAACTTTGATTCTTTAACTAATTGTGAAGAATTCCAATTTTTTTGCTAAGGAATTTGGGATATTGAGAGTCAGACTATTGCTGTGGATTTTAATTCGACCTGTTCCCCTCGCTTTTTACGGTCTGTTGCCCAGGCCGGGGCTAGTGGCCAATTATAAGAAAAATCTTACCAATCCTTGTGTTCTCTCCTGCCACAGGTACGGAATGACTGGCTTGATCTGAGGGTACCTATTTGGGAGAGGGACATGCAGTTCCTTCCTGGCTCAGAGAAAATTGTTACCTGCACTGGTCACCACCAGGTACCAACTGGGAAAGATATATGCCCCGGGAATTTACGTGCCTGTAAAGCACTCTGTGTGCAGTTGCCTCAGCAGAGAGGCTGGTCACTACAGCTGGCTTTTAGGCAAGCGAAGAGTTCTGCCGTTTCAGTCTTTTCATCTTCTCCCCGCAGGTCCGGCTGTACGATCCCAGCTCGCCGCAGCGCCGGCCGGTCTTGGAGGCTAGCTTTGGCGAATACCCGCTCACTGCCCTCTCGCTGACTCCAGACGCCAAGTGAGCCTCCCTCCCCCTTCGTGCAAAGATTCATATTTGTGTGTGTGTGTGTGTGTGTGTGTGTGTGTGTGTGTAATATTCATTTCTGATGCAACACGGGAAATGCATTTGGGATTTCTTTCTGCTTTTGTAATTACGACCTGCTTTTCTTCTTCCCTGCAGCGCTGTTGTTGTCGGAAGCGCACGAGGGGACATGGCGGTCATCGACTTGCGGCAAGGTCAGTCTTGCAAGAGGGAGAGGTGCAGAAGGTGCAGAGTCCCTATTTGGGAAATCGGGCGGTCTAGAAATGCAATATATAAATAAATAAATAAAAAGGAAGACCTGGAAAGAGGGTGTTAGAGGCTGGGGGCAAAAGCGGGGGGGGGGGGTGAAAGGGAGTAGGCAAATCCAACCCCGTATCTACTCCATGATGATTCTGTTCTAAAGAGCATTTGCCTGGCCTTTGAGTACTGGCAGGCCAGTAGCAGGGAAACTATGGAGATCATTCCCTACAAGCACCTGGCATAGAATTAGAGAGGCAGTACACTCCAGTATTCCTACCAAGAAAACCCCATGGACATGGGGTCCCGAAGAGTCAGTAATGACTGTAAGGATGCAACACACACACATAGCCTATTGGTTAGTGTATAAGGCTTGGGAGACCTTCAGCTCAGATCTCTACCTGACTATGGAACTCACTAGGGGACCCTGAGCTGGTTGCACAGAACGGGCCTGTCCTACCTCACCGGGTTGTTGTGACCACTGAAATATTGGGGAAGAAGAGAACCGTATATTCTGCTTTGACTTTATTGCAAGGGAATCCAGGACGTACAGGTAGCCAGTAAACCTTAGAGCACCTCGGATCCTGCCATTACGACCTTTAGAGGAGTCCCAGATGGTATTGAAGGGCACTCCTTCTATGTGAATGGTGCACTAGGAGAATGCGCACTTCCCTCCTAAACTGGCAACGGTGTTGTCCCCGTGACAGGGCGTTTGGTGAAGTGCCTGAAGGGGTTCGCGGGGAGCATCCGTGCCGTCCAGTGCCACCCTGCCCTCCCTCTGGTCGCCTCCTGCGGCCTCGACCGCTTCCTTCGCGTGCACAACCTCCACCACAAGCGCTTGGAGCAGAAGGTGAGACCAAGGCCTGGATCCCAGGAAGATGTCCCATTTACCTGTCGATTGGCTGGGTCTCGTCACAAAACGTTGCGTCCTATTGTCGCCTCTTCGCCGGAGTTGTCCCTGTAGTCGTTTCGGCTTGCTAGCCATACCTTTATTTATTTATTTTAATTTAGAGTATTTTTTACCCCGCCTTTCTCCTTGGAAAAGGACCCAAAGCGGCTTATAGTAAGGAGGGATAATATACCGCCCAGTACAATTAAGGCATGTTCAAGTATTGAGAACAAGGAATTGAGGGACATCTTTCAGGCATGTCCAAACCTCGGCCCTCCTGATGTTTTGGACCACAACTCCCAGAATTCTAAGCTTAGATTGCCAATGACAAAGGACTGTGGGAGTTGTGGTCCAAAACCTCTGGAGGGTCAAAGTTTGGACATGTGAATCATGCAGGGTCTTCTGTTGCTACTCTGTTTTGCTTTCTCAACGTTGTCCTTCACTATCACAGCCAAGAATGTGGTTCTGGGCTCGCAAAACAGAGAAGATACAAGGGGCCTGATATTAGTCTCCATACCCCATAAGGTATGAGTCCCCCTTTATTCAGCACCTGATCTGACCTCATCTAGGGTACCGTACTGTTAGTTGAAGCCATAATATTGCCTTGGTTGACTTGACTAATGTTTTTCTGAGGTCCAGAACGCCAGTCATGCTTATCAGTTTGGGTTCTGTCCGTTTATTACCAACCTCTTTGCTGAAAATAAGAAAAAAAAACGAATTCAAAAATATTGTAGCCTTTTAAAGGCTAACAAAATTAGACTAACTCAAGAATTGTAATGGATTGTAAGAACTATGTGCCTTTTGGACTGCCTCCAGCTGATGATGCATCGGGATGGGGAAAATTACCTAACTGAAGAAGCATATTGTAATCCGCAAAAAAAGCTGACCCTGACCAAAAAAATCATTTAGTCTGCCAGCTGCCATAATAGTTGTACTTTTTTTTTTTTTGCTGGACTAAACCAGGAAAGTTTCTTCCCTATTAACGGAAAAGGTTTCCGGTACTTTCAGGTTTATCTGAAGTCTCGCCTGAACTGCCTGCTTCTGACCAGCAGAGAGAACTGGGAGGTGAGTTTGTCAGCCGAGGGCATCCCTTATGATGGAGATGACATCAGTAAGGGATGAGGCCAGGCAAGGTATTCTATATTTCATGCAAAATGAGATGGGTGCATCTTTATTCGAAATCCAGACTGGCAAAGCAGCTGGAATTTAAAGGGCTCCCTTTTTAAAATCCTCAGGGTCTGCCCGGGAGCAGGAAGAAAATATTACTGGATTTCTCCATCTATAAGATTCTGCCCCCCACCCCCAACCACTTTTCCAATCCAAAATTAGTTTCACAACTGCACAGTTGTGTCCTTGGCTTACGTCTGTGTCTAAGATGACCCTCCATTTTCAGTCTAACCATTTTAGATCAAAAACATACACAGAAAAAATACTGTGCATCAAATAAATACATTCTTGGTTTTAGTTCGACCTCTTCTTGACAGGAGTTTTCCAGCTACTCAAACAGATCTTGTTTGCGTTGAAAAAAATCAATCCTGCCCGGAACGCATCAGTTCTACCAGTGACTGTGATTCTAGAGAATCAACAGAATAATGCCATTGTACAAAACTATGGTAAGGCTGCACCTGGAGTATTGCGTACAATTCTGGTCACCGCCTCTCAAAAAAGACATAGTGGAACTAGAAAAGGTGCAGAAGAGAGTGACTAAAATGATTCCTGGGCTGGGGGACGTCCCTTATGAGGGAACATTTGGGCCTCTTTAGTCAGGGGGGGAAAAGGTGCCGGGGGGGGATAGGATTGAGATGTACAAAATAATGCAGGGCATGAGTCAAGTGGATAGAGACACACTCTTCTCCCTCACAAAAGACCAAAACTAGGGGACATCCACTCAAACTGTGTTGGGAGAGTGAGAACAGGCAAAAGAAAATACTTCTTTACCCAGCGTGAGTCCACCACGAGCCGGCTTCCTGGGATTTATGGCTACAGTACAGCCGTTGAGCCTGCGCCACGAGGCTGCTAAGATATAAAAGGTTGAGAAATCCTGGGCTAGATGGCTGGTATTGGTGCATCTCTTGTTAAAAAGGCGCTTGCTTCTCCAGGGGGAGGCCCACGACCCTTCAGCCGACCTCCCGAACGAGGTGAAGGAAGAGGATGACGATGAGATCTGGAATTCCATGGAAGTGGTGGCCGCCAAGCGGAAAGGAGAACCGCCGGCCGCCTCTGACTTGGGGGACGAGAACACCCCAAAGGGGAAGGCCCTCAAGAAGCAGAAGAGAATGAAAAAAGCAGAATCTTGATCTCGGGAAGGATCCTCAGAGGAGGAACATGCAGGAGGTCCTAGATCTCTGAACTTGGACATCAGTTGATTATCTGGGAAGACTTTGGATGTATTTGAGGAGACCAGAGAGGGCTGCCAGATGCCGGTAGACGTCCTTGCAGTGTGGGAGGGTTTTTTAATTACATTTTCCTGTTTAAATGAGCTGCGGAGCCTGGTCGAACCCAAACTTTGTCTCCGGGTTTTACTTGGACAGATCTCCTGGGAAGAATAAGATCTGTCACGGGTAAGGAAACGGGGCAATATTTTTCATCGTTTTACTTCGGCTCAATATTTTTCTTCTCTTTGCTTCCAACTGCTGTGCAGTTTTGCCCAAGTTATGTTATTACACGTGGCTTCTTGTGTGTGGATGAGAGTGCTTGATTTTTTTTTTACACTTGTGTTTTAGGGGTGGCCTGTGCCAGGGTAAGGCAGAAGCAGCAGCAAGGGAAAGATCAAATAGCCCTGCGTTAGGTGGTGTAGAGATTATTTTGAGAGACGAAGCGTGCCGCTTAGGCACTGCCCCATAGTGCTTAAAGCAGTCTCGGGGGCCATTTTAGAGTTTAATTCTGCAGGCTACACATTGCCTCCAGTGCCCAGTGAGTTTGGTACTCGATTGACCAAGCTCAGAATTATGGAAGGCCGAGTCAGGCTTAAGCCAGCTACCTGAGCCTAGTGGGATTGAACTCGGGTTGTGAGCAGAATGTTTGTGCTAGGTGGAAAAGTTGGGCACCAACATTCAGCCCCTACATAAGAGGCGGCGGGGCGGGGCGGGGGAACAGTTATTGGGTTGCTCCAATCCATTCTTTCCCAAATGATGCGTCCTTATTATAATCCCTCAAATTCTAAAGCATTCTCAGAATTTGTGACCACACCATGGATGTTACAGTGGCAGTATATTAGGAGTCGTGTAGACAGAACAGTAAAATAATGTCTTGTTATCAAAATCTTGGTGCATACTAACACGATGGGAAGTAGGTCGCCCCAGTGTTGTGTACAAAAAGTTGACGGAACCTGTTGGATCTTGAGCCAAGCCCATATTCCGGCATGCCACTCAGATGTCAGCTCCCCGTCGTAAAACACGGATGGAAGGTTGTCACTGAGAAAGGATGGAACAAGTGTTTTTCCACCTGGAAGGTCCTGAGTCTCTTGACCTCAGCTGGGCTTACCTTTTAGGGTCGTCAGGACAAAAACAAAGAGCGGGAACACCAGGGGTGCCCCCTTAGGCTCACTGAAAGGGAAGGGAGCGATAAATGTCACCTAAAATCCAACTGGACTGCTTTTTCATGGCCGGTTTACGGCAAGAATGATGGGTCTGGAGCAGTGGTTCTCAACCTGTGGGTCCCCAGATGTTCCTGGACTGCAGCTCCCAGAAGTCTTCATCACTCGCTGTGCTGGAAGGGGTTTCTGGGAGTTGCAGTCCAGGAACATCTGGGAACCCACCGGTGGAGAACCACTGGTCTAGAGTCAAGTTAAGTACTAGGTAAACTCAAGTTCCATTTCCCCTAGCCGCCTACCTCCTACAATGGAATCCGCCACTGTACAATGCCACTATTAACACTTCTGCCTCATCCAATGTTGGAACCTGAGATATCAAGTGGAATCTCTCGGTACGGCTGGGCAAGGATTCTGCCGGACACCTGGGACAGCAACGGCCGGCCCGAGTCGATCACACTGGGTTAGATGGACTAAGGGTCTGAATCTCTGTAAGACAGCTTTCTAATCTGCTAAGGCACAGTCAGTTCTCCTGTGTTGCAATTGACCAACCACCTCTGAAACTCCAGTGATATCACCAGCGGCTTGTAGGGTCAAAACCGTGGGGCTTTTTCAGTAGAACTAGGATACCCATCTGCTACTGCAACCACTAGTCCATTCTTTCAGAGCTGATCTATGAATCCTCAGGGTAGGAGAGAAAGCACCGTGCGCTCCCCACACCCACCCAGAAAACATTCAATTGCTAGAAGAAGCCATATGTCTTGCAATGCAAGAACTTAAAGGCGGTCGAGTCTTGAGCGGCCATTAAGAGCCGTTAGTCCACAAAAGACCCTGCTTCTCATGTGTTGATGGTCTTTGAGGCTCCCCACATGGGCACTCCCCAGTCTACCTGCATCACCCCTAAGTCCCCAGTCTAGGGCACACCCTTAGACCTAAACTCACCTTGTAGAACAAAGGGGTCAAGAGCTTTTATTTTTCCTTCTTCACCCGGTATGAAATTCTGTTTCATGCCTAGTTTGAGAATATCAGTTAAAAAGCGGCATCCGGCCTGGAGAGGGAAAATCTCGCGCGGAACTGCTGGATGATGGCTGGGAGGTTGGCGGGTTCGATTCCCGGCTGGGCCGGACTCGGATCACCACCCCAGGGGGGTGGGGGGGGGCTTTCATCCGCTCTGCCGTTCTTCTCTGTTAATCAGCTCGCTGGGGGGGGGGGGCAATGTGTAGCCTGCACACTGTAATCAAAATTGTAAACCGCCCAGAGACTACTTGTAGTGGTATATGGGGCGGTATATAAGCAGAACACTTTGCTTTGCTTTTTTTTTTTTTGCCGGGTGCCCATGATTTTGTGTGTCCAGCGGCCGAGGGGAGGCGGGGAGGGCAACGGCGAAAGCGTGACCTCACAAAAGAAGCCGCCTCGGGGATGGGGGGGAAGCCGGGAGGCGGCGGCGCCGGGTCCCTTTCATCGGCCCGGGCCGGCGGGCGATGGGCTGCGTGGAATCCAGTGAAGTGCTTTCCACGGAAGCGGAGGACGACGAGACGCCCCCCGAGGAGAAGCCGCCGGCGCCCGCCGAGAAAGGTCCGCCGATCCCGCGTCGTCGTCCCTCCCTTTGTTTTTTTTTTTCCCGCGCCTTCCGATCGGGGGGGGGGGAACCCCACCGAGGGGGGAATCCCCGGGGTTGATTCTTACGCGAGCGGTGGGAGGGGCTTCCTGATAGAACCTGAATGGGAAGGGGGCGCGGCCTCTCGCAGGGAGGGGGCGGGGCTCCCGCGGGATTGACGTTCGAAGGCGCGCGGGTGGGGGTGGGGGTGAGGTGGGGTGGGGGGGGCTGTGGAAGCGCGCTTTGGATTTGCTGTATTTTATTTACTTTTATTTTTAGTTATATATTTCTATATTTATATACCGCCTGCCTTCCAAACAGAACTCCAGGCGGTTTACAATAATACAATATGTATACAAATGAGGGGGGGGGAATTCACCAAATACAGCAATGCATTTATCGTTGCATCTGTACGTGTTAGTAGAGCGCAAATAAATAATAATAATAATAATAATAATAATAATAATAATAATAATAATAATAATAATAATAATAATAATAATAATAATAATAATTCACCGATACATCACTGAGTCTTAAACGCTTGGGAAGCATTCGACTAGTGTTTGGTAATACAAAATCCAGCGTACATAGCTGTGTGTGGTTAATAATAATAATATAATAATAATAATAATAATAATAATAATAATAATAATAATAATAATAATAATAATTCACTGATACATTACTGAGTCTTAAACGCTTCGGAAGCGTTCGACTAGTGTTTGGTAATACAAAATCCAGCGTACATAGCTGTGTGGTTAATAATAATAATATAATAATAATAATAATAATAATAATAATAATAATAATAATAATAATAATAATAATAATAATAATAATAATTCACTGATACATTACTGAGTCTTAAACGCTTGGGAAGCGTTCGACTAGTGTTTGGTAATACAAAATCCAGCGTACATAGCTGTGTGGTTAATAATAATAATAATAATAATAATAATAATAATAATAATAATAATAATAATAATAATAATAATAATAATAATAATAAAACAATCAAGCAGCCAACAGACAGCGAGCTTTCAATGATAATTCATCATCTTCAGCCTGTGCACCCAGTTCCACTGGAGTGTTCAGAAAATTAACTCCTTTTATTAAAGTGCCCAAATCTCACCGCAGCTAGGCATAGTAACATCAGTGGCCACTATACAGTACCAGTCTCGTGGCAACAGGCTACTGGGGTTATCTTTATTTTATACAGCTGATATGCTGCCCACTTCCCAAAGTTATCTGGGCAATTTACAATTCAACATTAAAATGAACAATTAAAAAGCAATTAAAACACTAAAATGCAATTAAAATATAGCAATACTCTAAAATTACCACTAGGACCCACAATCTATTCAGCGGTGGCGAACCTTTGGCACTCCAGATGTTTTGGACCACAACTCCCAGAATTTCAAGCCTAGACTGACAATGACAAAGGACTGTGGGAGTTGTGGTCCAAAACATTTGGACTGCCAAAGGTTCGCCACCACTGATCTATGTTGCATCAGATAAAGAACTTCTGGATCAGGCAAGTTTTTATCTGGTGCCGAAATGTCATCAAAGTCGGGGCCAGGCGGGTCTCAATCTGGAGGGCGTTCCATAGCCTGGGGGCAACTGCCGAAAAGGCCCTATATCTACAGGCCATCCCTCTCACCTCCTTGAGGGATGGCTCTTTCAAAAGGGCTAGATCAGGCTAGATCAGTGTATTCCAACCTCGGGTCCCCAGATGTTCTTGGACTACAACTCCCAGAAGCCTTTACCACTAGCTGTGCTAGCCAGGATTTCTGGGAGTTGTAGTCCAAGAACATTTGGGGACCCAAGGTTGGGAACCACTGGGCTAGATCTTAACTGCCAGGTAGATTTCATATGGAAGGAAGCAGACTTTCAGGTAACCAGGGCCTAAACTGTGTTTTTTTTTTTGGACACCATTATGGACTGTTTTTTTTTTCCCTTTGCAGGGAAAAAAAAGAAAAATACCAGGAGCAGGCGGGATGCTGGAGGGAAAAAGGACCCACTGAACGAGGGAGAAAACCTCAGGCAGCGGTCCGAAAACACCAAAATCACCGTGATTTGGAGGCGCTACTCCGTTTTCAGCAGCCGCCGCGGATCGGACAGGACCGAAAAGAGCCCTGAAGGAGAAGCCGCTGGGCCCAGCCGGAATCCTGTGGATGCTTTCCAAGCCGAGTCTTCCAGTCCTTGAGCCATGGGGAGAAACTTTATGAGAAGAGAGGAAACCTGGACAGAAAAGGCAAAGTGGGATATGAGGGCGTTGCCCCAAACTATGGAGTCTTACAGCTAAGGGGAATAAACATTTAACTATTGCATATGCTTCCTGTGACATTATCTACCCTCTGAAACAGCACGTGCCTGGTGTGGAGGAGGGAAAAATTTGGCCAGCTGTAGAATGAATGCAGAGGCCGCTGCCTTGATAATTTAAAAAGTCACAATTGTGCGTTGGTGGTGGTGTGTGCTGCGAACCACCCAGACTGGCCTTGCGTTCTCTTTTAGCTTTTAATGTTGCCTCTTGTTGTTTTCGTAAGATTCCCCTGCGTTTCTCAAACTTGAATATGTCTTAAATGCAATTGACTGTATACTGCACAAGCAAAGACCTCTCTCTTCAGGCAAGCTTCTCCTGAATGATGGACTCTCATTATGTGTCTTTTATACGAATCCATAGGTTCACGTCGACTTTGCGTTTATAACTATGGTACTTCTTATAATCTTTTAGCTTTAATGTAATGTTGTGGTCTATAAATGCTGCAAGATGTCCCTCATTCCTCTAAGCCGCCTTGGGTCCTTTTTCCAAGCAGAAAGGCGGGGTTAAAAAAAATACTCAAAAATAAATAAATGGACGGTGTATAAATGCAAGCAATATTTATTTATTTATTTATTTATTAGGCTTATATGCCGCCCGTCTTCCCAAAGGAACTCCGGGCGGTTTACAACATAGCAATGTAATAATAAATAGTATATATAAAATAATAAAAATAAATAAATAAATAAAACAAATAAATACATAAGGTGACGGGGGGGGAGTGCTTCCTCTTTCCAGTTAAACCTTAATTACTCAAAAACCTCAAATACTTGAAAATGTCTTAATTGCTCTGGACTGCATATTATCCCTCATTATTATTGTAAGCTGCCTTGGGTCCTTTTTCCAAGGAGAAAGGCGGGGTTAAAAATGCTAAAAAATAAATAAATGGACAGTGTATAAATGCAATAAATAAATAATAAATAAATAAATAAAACAAATAAATACATAAGGTGACGTGGGGGGGAGTGCTTCCTCTTTCCACGTAAACCTCAATTACTCAAAAACCTCAAATACTTGAAAATGTCTTAATTGCTCTGGACTGTATATTATCCCTTATTATTATTGTAAGCCGCCTTGGGTCCTTTTTCCAAGGAGAAAGGCGGGGTTAAAAAAAATGCTTAAAAAAATAAATAAATGGACGGTGTATAAATGCAAGCAATAAATAAATAAATAAATAAATAAATAAATAAAACAAATAAATGCATAAGGTGACGTGTGTGTGTGTGGGGGGGGAAGTGCTTCCTCTTTCCAGGTAAATCCTGGGAGATTCAGGCTTTTAGGCCTAAGGGGTGGCGTCCGTCGCCTAGCAACAAGGCCAGAGCGTCCTGGTTTCTTGGTCGCCGAGCGCTCTCGAGGCCCCGCCCCCCCTTCCCTCCCTCCCTCCCTCCGGCGGCCGGAGAGGGGGGCGTGGCCAGCCGGCCTCCCTCCGTCGGCGCCGAGCGCGTGACGTCACCCCCTCCGGAGGGAGGACGTGGCAGTGACGTCGGCGGCGTCGGGCTCCGCCCTCTCTTCGGCTCGCTTGGTCGGCGGCAGCAGCAGCAGCGGCGGCGGCGTCTCCGTCTCTTCCCTCCGCCCGCTCCCCCCCCCCACCACTTGGAGGGCCGGTGTTCGGGGTTAAGTCGTCCGGGGCCTCCTCGAGCCCCATCCCGGGTCTCCGCCAGGCCGGTGAGTCCCGCCGCTAAGTCCTTCCTCCCCGACAACAACCCCCCCACCGACACACACACACACACACACACACAGACGCCGGTCCCCGGTAGGTTTGATGCGTGTACGAAGGGTGGCCTGGGGCGCGGTGCTCCTCCGTAAAAGGTCCCCCCCACCCCCCCACCCCCACCCACCCCCCCAGGGCGGAAAGGGGTCCGTCCCCCACCTTCCTTCGCCCAAGGGTTCCCCCTCCCCACCGAGAGGGCAGAAGCGCCCCCCCCGCCCGCCCACCTGCCTGGCCTCCCTGCTCTCTTTCTCTCTCTCTGTGTGTGTATGTGTATGTGTGTGTGTTTCCGCCGAGAGCGCCCCACCACAATGCCCATCATCCCCAGCCCCACGGCAGCCCCCAGCCAGAAGGCGATGGCTAAACCCCCCACCCCACCACCCCCCCCACCCCACCCAGGGATGATCCTCGCGCTCTACGGAGAGGGCAGAAACCCACCCGCCTGGCCTCCCTGCTGTCTCTGTGTGTGTGTGTGTGCGTATTTCTGCCTAGAGCGCCCCACTACAATGCCCATGATCCCCAGCCCCACTGCAGCCCGACGGAGGCAAAAGCTAACACTCCACCCCCCCACCCCAGGAATTGTAGTCACACTCCAGGGAGAGGAAAGAAGCCGGCCGGCCTGGCCTCCCTGCTCTGTGTGTGTGTTTGTGTGTTTTTGCCTAAAAGTGACCCCCTTCCCTCCACCTCTTCGTTCCAACGGCCTGCCCCAAACTCAAGCGCTCCACTACAACGCCCATCATCCCCAGCCCCACTGTGCCCTGACAGAGGCGATGGCTACCCCCACCCCCACCCCAGGAACGGTAGTCACACTCCAGGGAGAGGACAGAAGCCCGCCCTCCTGGCCTCCCTCCTGTCTCTGTGTGTGTGTTTCTGCCTAAAAGTGCCCCCCCTGCCTTTCCCCCGCCAACTCCTCATTCCAACGGCCAGCCCCAAACTAGAGCGTGCCACTACCACACCCATGATCCCCAGCCACTGCAGCCCGACAGAGACGGTGACTAACCCACCACCACCACCACCACCCTACCCCAGGAATTGTAGTCGCACTCCACAGAGAGGAAAGAAGCCCGCCTGCTCCACTACAATGCCCATGATCCCCAGCCGCTGCAGCCCGACAGAGGCGATGGCTAAACCCCTTCCCACCCCCACCCTCCCCAGGAATTGTACTCGCACAGACATCTGGAAGGCACCCACAGGGAGGCCTCTTCCGGTTCTTCCTCCCCCTCTGGATGGATGAGATTTTAGTCTCCTTCCTTTGTGTCCCTGGGAGAGGGAGCAGCCCATGTGCTTGAAACCCGGTCTTGGAGAGATCTCTGTAGCAGATATCTAAAGCTGCAGAACAAGTGACATTCCAGATGATGTTGGGAATTCCAACTGAGAAGGGGTTTCCCTGCTCCGGAAGGATCTTGGCTCCATAACCTTTGAAGTCCTTTTCCAGCTCTATGGTTCTGTCATGCTGTGATTCATCCCTGAGATCGTGACAACTTTCGGGAATGGCGGTTCAAGAGCCCCTGGGTTCCTCAAGGATGATCAGAGACAGGCATGTCCAAACTTCAGCCCTCCAGATGTTTTTGGCCCCCCCCCCAACTCCCACAGTCCTTTGCCATTGGCGATCTAAGCTTAGAATTCTGGGAGTTGTGGTTCAAAAGATCAAGAAGGGCCGAAGTTTGGACATGCCTGATCTAAGAGTTGTGGATCACCGTGGAGGGGCGCTGTGAGCCTTTGGGATATTTTGTCAACACTGCCCAGCGTCAATGTCTCCTCTTTATTCCCCCCCCCCAAGCACCAGGTGATGAGCCTCCATGAATACGAGGAAACGTCACGGCTCTAGAAACACCGAGCAGGGCGTATACCTGGGACCTCCCCAGACGCAGGTTTTGCCCCAGCTCACTGCCGCTGCTGCTGCCGCTACTGCCGCAACCCCGTTCACGCCGCCCCTGCCCCTGCGGGACACCATGTCCTGCCAAGATCGGACCCAGGAGTTCCTCTCCGCCTGCAAGTCCTTGCAAAGCAGACAGGTGAGTGCCCACGCCGGTGGAGAACTCTTTCCGGACACAGGCAACTCTCGATGGCTTACTTTTGGGGCTAGCACAGAGCTTTGGCTCGAGAGAGGCTTCTGTGAATCAGGCCGTGTAAAGATATGGAGACGACCCTGGTCGACCTTTCGGCCTGCCACGGTGAATTCCTTAAACTAACACGAGTCGCAGTGATGGAGAGGAGCCAAGGAGGCTCAGAATGGTTGGAAATGAGTGTCTCTGTTTACTCCAGTGGTTCCCAACCTTCCTAATGCCGCCACCCTTTCATACAGTCCCTCACGTTGTGGTGACCCCTTTTTCCTGCTTGGAAGAGGCCCCAAGCCCCCTTTGGCAGGCCACTATGCCGCAGGTGCCATAGAGAACTTCCCTCTATAGGCACCCTCAACCAATCGCAGCCTCCGGGTCCATTGACTGACATCCCCTCCAACCTATCAAGCTGTAACTCACTCTTCCCCCCCCCCCACCACCACTCTTTTCCCCTCCTCAAGACCCAAGCCATTTGTGCCTTTTTCTTCCCTGGCTCATGAGGGACCCCTGTGAAATGGCCACTGGGGCCCCAAAGGGGTCCCGACCCCCAGGTTGAGAACTACTGGTTTACTCCTTGCTTTAGTCTTAGATCACCACCGCCACCCCTTCGCCTTCTATTTACACCTTTGGACATTTCCATTCCAGAACAAATAAAAAGCCAGTGGAAAGGCTTGTCAGGGCCAGTTTGGGGGGAAAGGAAGCCAGTCTGAATGATTTTGCTCCCTCTTTGTTTCTTGCGGCCCCTTCTGCTATGCTTTTTTTTTTTTTTGTAAAGCGTTGTTAAAGTGGAGCACGTTTGTCGCGTGCAAAAGATCAGAACCTTGTTCGGTGAGCCAACACGGAAAAACAGCGTTTTGGAAAACTGGGCGTGCAGCTTGGCTTGTCCCTTAAAAGGCAGGCGATCCAAAAATAAAGATGCGGATGTTGGCATTGGGCGGAAACGAGGGAGTCAGCAGGAGAACGAGGAGAAGGTTGAGGCAACAGATGCATATTTTTCTGACTTTTCCCCTTTGGGACGATCCGCCGACCATTTCTCTTTCTCTTTCTTGTTCTCTGTTCTTTTGGCAACCACCACTCTCTTGTCTTCTTGTTTTCAGAATGGGCTTCAGCTCAACAAACCGGCGCTGATGGCCGTCCGGCAACGGAGCGAATTCACCGTCATGGCCAAGTGAGTGAGCCGGCCGTTTGCTTCCCCGCCTGGCTGGGCCGCTTCGGTCAGGTCCGGTTTTGGACACGCTGGCCTTCTGCAATCCTCAGGGAGCCAGGCAAACTCTCCAGTGCGAGCCCCCATGGTGGCAGCAGCAGGAGCAGCCACCGCACACCAAAAACAACCAAAAGCCAAACTCCAGAAGTCTCCTCCTCGTTCTGGAACGTTGTGGTTTTATTCTTGATTGGGTTAATGACATTTCTCTTCCGCTCATCCAGCACCGAGGCACTATGCTGGGTGGCTGGCAGCAGTTTAAAAAAAAAAGACCCACACAACTCCTCATTCCAACCCACAAAGACATAAATAAAGAGATCCAAACAATCGCAGTAATAATGTAAAAAGTTGAAGAAGCCTGGAGGCAGGGGCGAATTGAGGAATGTGACACAATACAGGAGCCTCATCACCTGTTTGAAAAATGCAAAAAAAAGTGTTGCTGCTTATAGATAGATAGATAGATAGATAGATAGATAGATAGATAGATAGATAGATAGATAGATAGATAGATAGATAGATAGATAGATAGATAGGAGAAGGAAAAGAAGGAATAGATAGGCAGAGCATGTATATATTGGCAACAGAGATAGGGAGGAATGGTTAGTTGGTTTGCTAGTTTGTTCATTTGTTTGTTAAACACACACACACACACACACACACACACACACACACACACATGAGGTGAAAGGCAGAATGCTGAGAGAGGGGGAGAGAGGGAGATTTTTACCTTACTAACTAGTTATCACCCCCTACCAGTTAAATCTATAGTTGGGGTTGAGCGTTGTCGTTTTTCTTTTTCGTTGTGGATAATTTGCCAAATCCTTGCAATTCTCAGGCGCATCGGGAAGGACCTCAGCAACACGTTTGCCAAGCTTGAGAAGCTAACGATATGTGAGTATTTGGCGTTTAGGCAGGGCAGGAGAGAGGGTGGTGGAGTCTCCTTCTTTGGAGGTGTTTAAGCAGAGGCTGGGTGGCCATCTGTCGGGCGTCCTGTGATGGGGGGGGGGTTCTTGCATGGCAGGGGGGTTGGACTAGATGGCCCCTTGAGGTCTCTTCCAACAACTCTCTGTGATTCTGTGATTCTATGGTCCATGGGCTCCCTTCCAGCCGTGTCGTTCTATGAGGAGGAGGAGGATGCAAAGATAAAATTGCTGGACCCGGGCGCTTGGGGCAGTCAGGGTCGGAGGGGCGCCAGAGCAGCGTTCGTCGCTCACCTAAGTGCTCTTTGCCCCCTTCAGTGGCCAAGCGGAAGTCCTTGTTTGACGACAAGGCGGTGGAGATCGAAGAGCTGACCTACATCGTCAAGCAGGTGAGGGCTCTCCGAGGTCGCGAGCGAGACGGCCCAGAACCTTCCGCCGCCCCTCTTTCTCAGCGGCACAACCCTGGGGGAAAACGACGGAAACGCCTACAGAAGAAGAAAAACCATTGAGAAGATTTTGGACTGGGTGGGAAAAGCCGCGCTTTGACTTGTACACAGGCTCTCTTGCGCTGCTTTTCGAGATGCGTGTGTTCTCTGCAGGCTTTTCGTCTTGGGGTATTTTGGCCTCCCCCTCTCAAGCCATCCCTTCCCCCCCCCCTTCCTTGCAGGACATCAACAGTCTGAACAAGCAGATTGCCCAACTGCAAGATTTCGCCAGGGCCAAGGGCAGCCAGAGCGGGAGGCACGTGCAAACCCACTCCAACACCGTGGTGGTGTCCTTGCAGGTCAGCAAGGCGGCGGCGGCGGCGGGGGGGGGGGGGGGGGGAGATCGATTTATTTATTTACAGTTGTCCCCCATCCTTTCGCAGTATATGAAACAAAAGGCCCCCTGGGGTAAGGAGGAAAGGCCTTCCCAGGCCCGTCGGAGGGCCCAAAAGTGCTTCCCTGCAAACCGGAAGTGACTTCCAGTAAACCGGAAGTGACCTCCAGATCGCTAGAAAGCACTTTTGGGGCCTGTGGGGGAGCCCCTTTGCAGGCCCGTTTGGGGCACCACTTCTGGTTTCCAGGAACAGAACTGAAGATGCTTATTCAACGCCCAGGGGCACGGCTTGGTTTATTTATTATTTATTTATTTTTAGAGCTTATATACCGCCCGTCTTCTGGACAGAACTCCGGGCGTTTTCACAACAATAAAATGGACCAAAAAAACCAGTTTATATACTACATCGTAATAAAAGCAACAAGATCAACTAAAGATCAGTGCTGGTCTTTAGACGACATTGAGGACTTGAGCAGGGGGTCTGATATTAGTTTGTGCATTTCTTTTTTCTCTCATCCCTCCTCTCTTCTTTTTCACAGTCTAAATTAGCTTCCATGTCCAACGACTTCAAGTCCGTGCTGGAGGTCCGGACCGAGGTAAATCACTGTTCTCAGACTTGAAAGTACGGGAGGTCGTTAGGACAGAGTCACTTAGGTACCT
Organism: Phrynocephalus guinanensis; assembly: GCA_037367245.1. Taxonomy (NCBI): domain Eukaryota; kingdom Metazoa; phylum Chordata; class Lepidosauria; order Squamata; family Agamidae; genus Phrynocephalus; species Phrynocephalus guinanensis. Next base: position 11,855,662 of record CM074754.1, on the reverse strand, counting down.
AATATTATTAGACTGCTTTTGACATCAGCCTATGTCAGTGACACAAATACACAGAGAAGGGTTAAACATGTCCTCCTGATGTGTTTCCTGTTTTACGAGCCCCCTTGTAAGGGGAACCAAGCTGCCCAATTCCACCCAGACATTCAGCTTAGCTGAAACACGGGTTAAAATCCGATGAAAATTAGATCCGGTTCCAGATGTAGCCTAGAACTCGGAGCTAATTCATGACATTGTTTTTTGTTTACCATTTTGGCCCGGACTTCAGACTTCGCCCGTCTTAATTGTTCAAGGCCAGCGCTGCCCGTTAATTACTCCTCTGGTTGCTTTGTCTTATTACTGTCCATTTTTTTTCTAGCTTGTTTGTTGACAATTTGTTTAAAAAGTGCAACCTGTGAAACAACACCTTCAAAGCTCGGAGGCATCGGGGGGGGGGGATAATTTTCTTGGAAGCTTAAAACATGAGCTCAACATATTTTCAAGTTCCGGGAGAGAGAGAGAGGGCTGGCGATGGAAACAAAACGGGGGATTCTGGATGGAGGCCGCCAGGGAGAGAGCAGATTCCCGGGAGGCCCTGGGAAGAAGCAGAGGGGTTCCGTAGTTCAGAAATGTAACTTTTCAGAGCTTTTAGGGGCCGGTGAGAGTCAAACAAGAGGCAATACGGGGTCCTGCCCCCAGTTTGATCGGTGGCCAACCTTTGGGGAGCCTACGGGCGGATCGCTGGCACGACATGATGGCAGCCTTCCTTCCTGACACCCCAGAGAGGAACTCCTTGCCTCCTCACGCTGGCCTCTTCTTCCTCGCCCTCAATCCCTCCTTCCTTCTGCAGAACCTCAAGCAGCAGAAGACCCGCCGAGAACAGTTTTCCCGCGCCCCTGTGTCGGCCATGCCCTTGGCCGCGAGCAACTTCAGTGAGTCAGTCGCATTGCAGAGTCCGGAGCGTGTCAGGAGAGGAGTGGGACTCGGCCATCCTTGGCGGTCCCTTCTCATTAATCCATTCATTCATTCATTCACTCATTCATTCACTTACTCACTCACTTACTCACTCACTGTCACCCATCCATCCATCCACCCACCCATCCATCCATCCAAGTTGTGTCTGAAAGAACTGGGAAGTCATAGTAATGTCCCCCCTTTGGGGGCGGCGTTGCTGGGGGAGGCCAGGGAAAAGGAGGGCGTGGGAAGTGGCGAACCTTTCTTCCCTTAAAGACTGAGAGAGGAACAGGCGTCTGACTTGGACCTCTCGGACCGACCCCACAGGTGGCTCGGCCATGCTTCAGGATGACCCACGGCATTCGGGGGAGGTGGCCATCGACATGGACAACCGGGCCAGCCAACAGTTGCAGCTGATCAACGAACAGGTGCTTTGAGGGCGGGAGGAGGCTGGGGGTGCCTGTGGATAAAGGGGAAATTGCAGGCGTTGGTGCTAGACTCGAACTTGAGATGCTGTAACAAAAAGCAAAGCGTGCTGCTCGTATACCCACCGCCGCCACCACCTATAGTGCTGAAAGCACTCTCTGGTCAGCTTACAAGTTAATTATATATAGGTTACACACTTTGCCTCTCCTCCCAATCAGTTGGGTATTCATTTGACAGACCTCGGAATGCTGGAAGGCTGGTTTCCTGGGATTGAACCCCTGATTGTGAGCACAGTTTTGGCTTCAATGCAGCCGTTTTAGCCACTGCGCCATGAGGCTGGCTGGTTTGTGCACTACTGGGGCCAGTAGCCAATTACGTGGGGGTTCTGGAGGCAGGAAAATTTCCTCCCACCAATGGGGATTTTTTTTTTGGGGGGGGGGGGTGCCTTAGAAATGAAGGGGAAGGGTTTTAAACCTAGCTAGAGAAAAAGAAGTATAGAGGTTTGCATCCTCTGGAATTTCCCGCCTGCAACCGTGCCCGTCTCTTCCGCTCCTCTTTGTAGGATTCATACATCCAGAGCCGAGCAGACACCATGCAGAATATCGAGTCGACGATCGTAGAGCTGGGCTCCATATTCCAGCAGCTGGCACACATGGTGAAAGAACAGGAGGAGACCATCCAGAGGTAGGAGTGGTGTGGCCGTCCACAGGGGTGCTCTCTCTGCTCTCTCTCTCTCTCTCTCTCTTTCTGCCCTTCCTGCATTCGGAGGGATCCTTCCGAGCCCACGTGCTGAGATTCCCGTCCCATCCCCGTGGCTATGAAAGAGCCATTGCAAATCACGAGAGAGAAAAGACACAATGAAGGGGGGTGGGTGTCACATGTACCGTAGGGTCCGGGGGGCAGGGGGGGACTAGATAGATAGATAGATAGATAGGTAGATAGATAGATAGATAGAATTAAATGAAGGAAGGAATGAAGTGATAGATAGATAGATAGATAGATAGATAGATAGATAGATAGATAGATAGATAGATAGATAGATAGATAGATAGATAGATAGATAGATAGATAGATAGATACTATAATGCAATGATATAGTGATGCAGTGATACAGCAATAGATAGATAGATAGATAGATAGATAGATACAGTGATACACCACCTAGATAGATAGAGTGATACAGTGATAGAAACACCGCTTAGATAGATAGATAGATAGATAGATAGGGGGAGGGAAGGAAGGAAGCTAGTGAATTGATTAGATTGTCTGTCTGTGTTTGTAACTTCACTGCTGAAATAATTTAGCCTGGTTTTGGCCATCACACCCTTATATGGCTGGCTTGGGGCCCCTTTGTGCATCGCTGGCGCGACCTGCCTGGTTCTCCAGCTGTCCTCTGCAGAGGAAGGCGCCGTGCTTGACAGGTCGAGGGGCTGCGCGGGTGGCGCTCTCTCTCTCTTGGCGGGCCTCCCCTCTCCTTCCTCCTGCCTCCCCCGCAGAATCGACGCCAACGTGGAAGACGCTCAGCTCAACGTCGAAGGGGCCCACACGGAGATCCTGAAGTACTTCCAGTCGGTGACCTCCAACCGGTGGCTGATGGTGAAGATCTTCCTCATCCTGATCGTGTTCTTCATCATCTTCGTGGTGTTCCTGGCTTGACCCCAAGCGCCCGACCACCCTTCCTTTTCCCACCCCATCTCTCTTTTCTCGGAGCGGCCTCGGTCTCACCTCAGGACGCTCTCGGGGAGCCCAGCGACGGTGACCGTGGCCCAGGCCGCGCCTGCCCTGGAAGGGACCCGCCCGTGTCCTTTGGGGGGAGGACTTTGGATGTCTCTGGCGCTTGGAGCCGGAGCGGGGCTGCCCACCCGGACCGGAGTGCAATATCATTCATTCGGGGACTACGCTGTGAAGGGCTTCGCCTCCACCTCCTCCTTCCCACACGGGGCACACTCTCGATGAGGGGTGTGTGTGGGCGTGTAAACGGGACCAGCACCTCGCACCGGCTGCCCTGTTCTTTCGAGTTTGCCCCTAACCCCGGGACTCAAAAGCGCTAACGGAACTCTGACCCTAACCGCTCACCTTTTTTAAAAATGACGTTGTTATATTCGCGTGGGGTTATCTATGTCCAGACGGCCTTTTCTGCTTTTCTGCCCGGCTGGCAAGGAGGCGCGACTGAAGGGGGGCGCGAGGCTGACCCCGCCGGTGCCTTTGGCCCTCTCCAGAGGGCGATGCACATTTCCCTCTCTCCCCGGCCCCTGACTGACTCCCACTGTGGCATATTTAAATCTGTTTTTCCCCCTGCAGCGATGGCAGGGAATTCCTCTGTCACTTTGCACCAAGAACGGCCGCTCTCTGCAGCCCCAGGCCCGCTTTTCAAAACCCATCCGCCCCGCCTTGCCCTGAGTGTTCTGAGACGGAACTTCCTCCTGCTCTTTTGTCTCTCTTTCTGGAAGGACAGCTTCTCCTTTTAAAGTGGGTGGTGGTGGTGGTGGGAGTTGGAACACCTCTGGACCTAAGTATTTCTTCGCTTCCTTGCCCGCGTCCATTAGAAGGGGTTTAACTCCCTTCTTCTTTGCTGCCACCTTTCCTGTTGCTTGGGAGGTGGGTGGGCGGGGGAACGTGAAGGCGCTCAGGTCTGATTCGCGTCTCCCCCCCCCCCCGTTTAGTCAATGCACTCCGCATCTTGCTGTCCAAAACAAACTTGCCTCCTCTCGCTCTCGTTTGAGGTCCAAAACGGTTTCCCCGCTCTCCTCTGTTTGCCCCCTACGCAGAGGAGTAGAGGAAATAACCTTTTTCCGCTGTCCCCCACCTGTTCCTCTTTTCCTTTCGGGGTCTCCACAGAGATCTTCCAACCTTGTTTCCCTCCTGGATGCGACCTTTCCCAGCCTCTTTTCAGCCTGATGATGGCGGCTGAGTCGTCACGCCCCGTCACGCTGAAGGCCAGTCCACCCCACCACCGCCACCACCAGCCTCAGGCCGGGTGCTGGGATATTTCGGCTCCTTAGGTTGCCATGGCCTTAACATTCCACAAGCAGCATCCTCCCCCCCCCCCTTTTTCAGGTCCCTGAGAACATGCTCTGTGATCCACATTTCAGGTGGAAGATGGGTAGCGTGGTAGTATTGCCCTAACCACGATTCGGAAAAAAGACCAGCGCCGGGGGAGGGGGGGGCTCTCAGCCTGTTCTTTGACAACTATTTAAGAAGCTTTACTTTAATAATAATAATAATAAAACAAATTAAAAAGTCGTCTATTTGTCCCGGGTCCTGTACACCAGCAGGGATTAGTTTGTGGAGGTTCTCCGTCGTCCAGGTGAGGTTATTCGGGAGTCGAGTTGTGGCAACTGGATTTCTTGTGGATTAGTTTATCCCGTAAAGAAGGAAGGAGGAGGAAGCAGCTTTTTCGTAACTTGACAGGCAAGTCCGTCCTTGGGATAGAGCACAGTTGTTTTTAAAAACTGCAGCTGAAATGCGACAGACAAGTGCTCTGTTTTGTTTATTTTATTTTTATTTATTTTAAATAAGATTTATCCTTCGACAGTCCATCTGAAAGTCCCCTCATAGGTGTTTTACAGGAATGCGACTAGCTATTGAAATATGTTGGGAAACAGTGTTTGTGGGGCAGGATTGATGGAAAATCAGATTATGCCTTGAGGAAGGAAGAGACATCAAAGCGAAACAGACTCGGAAGTTGAACTGCGCGCGACTCATCTAATTAGTAAATCTATGCCCCGGAGCCCATGCTAGGCGGAAGGAGGAAAGCGAGCATGCGCCGTGAAGGGTTGGGAGGCCGCTCCGAGCATGCGCAGTGGACGGTCGGGAGGCCGAGCCGAGCCGAGCCGGATCTCCTTTCGCTCTGAGCATTCACAGTGAAGAGTTGGGGGAGGCGGGGCGGTCTGACCCCCCTCCCCTCTTCCGCTCCGAGCATGCGCAGTGAATGATTGGGGGATGATTGGCCTTCTCTTCGAGCATGCGCAGTGAAGGGTTGGGGGGGAAGGCGGCGCCGGCCTTGGCCCCTCCTCGTCCGCTCCGAGCATGCGCAATGAACGGTTTTAGACGGCGGGGCGGGCCTGACGCTCTCCGAGCATGCGCAGTGAAGATTTTTGGGGGGGCGGGAATAGGCGGGGCCGGGACTTGACCCTTGGCCTGCTCCGAGCATGCGCAGTTTGGCCTGCTCGAGCATGCGCAGTGGGAGGGCCAGGCCTCTCGCACTCGGGGTGAGCGGCAGAAGCCCGTGAGGGGCGAAGCGAACGGGGGAACCTGAGGCGGCGTCGGCGAGGAAGGGGAGAGGCCTTCGCCTTGCTTTCGCCTTTTTCTCCCCCCCCCCCCGACATGGCCGACGGAGGGAAAGGGGGATACAGCGGTGAGTCTCCCGGGGCTTCGCGGAGGGAACAACCGCCGGGGAGGAGGCGGTTGGTGGCAGGCCCGGGAATGGGGGGTGGGGGGGGGGAAGGCCGTCGAAGGCGAAAGGCCGAGGCCTCCTGGGGGGGAACCTTATTTCCAAATCCAGGAGGACCCCGGTATCCGCTGGGGATGGGTTGCAAGCCGAACCGCGGATATTGAGAACCGCGGATAAGAGAGAACGCCCCCAAATTATTCCCCCCCCCCAAAAAAACTGGTGTTTTGGGATAGTTAACTTGTTCTACAGCTGCTGTTTTGCAGCAATCGCTGCTCTGTCTTGATTGTATGTCTCTGTGTCGGTCTGATTGTACCGTGTTTCCCCGAAAATAAGACACTGTCTTATATTTATTTATTTATTTTTCTCAAGAAGACACACGAGGGCTTATTTTCAGGGGAATGCCTTATACTTTTTGTTAATTTATTTATTTATTTATTGCATTTGTATCCCGCCCATCTTCCCGGAGGAACTCTGGGCGGCTTACAGAGTAGCGACTAAGCGCAATAAGTTAAGTCTATTGTATATATATTTTTGCTTTATTGTGGTTTTCTATGTATTATATTGTATTTGTGGCATTAATTGCCCACACTTAGAGTACCATGTAGTAGATACGCGGGATATAAATACCATAAAGTATAACTGCTTGAAGGTCAGGTAGCCACGCCCATCACTAGGTCTTATTATCAGGGTAGGGCTTATCTTTAACAAATGCACAGAAATCCTGCTAGGGCTTATTTTTTGGGGCAGGTCTTATTTTCGGGGAAACAGGGTACGTTAAAACAAAGGGAATTGGCTCCTGAGAGCTGCCTAAGAAGACAAGAATTGAGGGTGGGGGGTTGCCAAAGAAGGAAGACAACAGGGAGAATGTTCTTTACCCCCAAGAAAAGGGGGTGATTGAGGACTATCAGGCATGAGGAGCTGGATGACAAATAGTGTGGCAGGAGACAGAGGTTGGAGCCGAGGGAATGGATGGATGTTGTTAGTAAGAGAAGTGAAAATGCTTTATATTTTTCTTGCTTGAAGTGTTCTCTGAGCTTTGTACAGTAAGCACATCGCCGGATGTGTAGGGATTTTCAGCTGTGTTAGAAAAGAATGACAGGCAGGAGTGTTGTTATTGTTGTTGTTATAGAGGTCAGTCCCTACTTCCTCTCTGTTGTATCTGAGGAAGGAGTTGTATCGCACAAAAGCTTACACACTAAAGTAGATTTGTTGGCTTTCAAGGTGCCCCAGCAGTCCTGTTTATATTTTCGTTTGCCCGGTTTCTCTTGGAGATTTCATAACGTAGAAGGAGCCTCCGTGAATCAGATCTAAAGCCTGCGTTTTGCTGAGACGGTTGCCAGACAAACACTCATTAAAGGATGTGTGTGGGACAGTTCCTATTTTATTTCTTTGTTTATTTTGAATATGTTTACCTTGCCTTTCTCCTTGGAAAAAGGAACCAAGGTGGCTTATCATAACGAGGGACACGCACACACACACACACACACACACACACACACACACACAGAGAGAGAGAGAGAGAGCCCAGAACATTTAAGACATATTCAAGTGAAGAGCAGGGAATTAGGCATCTCAGAACGTTAAAAGGTAACTTTATAAAGGTACAAAGAGCATGCAAAAAGAAAAAGAAAATCCATTATGAGGGGTGGAAACTAATACGGAACACGCTGGTGTTCCTTTCACTCATGTTCTCCAGCCATTGGCATACAGAGATGCGCTGCCACTAATATTAAGCTTGCCAGATACGGCAGTACAGTAGGACTCCCCCCCCCGTATCCACTAATTCAGTTATCCATGGTTGGCAGAGGAAATAATTAAATAATTCAGCAGCAACAAAGAAAGCTGTAAAGCAAGCTGTTGTCACAAACAGCAGCCGTAAAGCAAGCTATTGTCACAAATAGCATCTATAAAGCAAGCTCCTGTCACAAACTGGCCATAAAGCAAACTACTGCCTCAAAACAGCAGTCATAAAGCAAGCAACTGTCAGGAAACAGCAGTTTGGGGGTGGGTGGGCCGGCGTTCTCTCTTATCCATGGTTTTCATTATCCACGGGAAGGCCTGGAACCAATCCCCAGCAGATACCGGGGTCCTACTGTATTTCTCTCAATTGCTTCATCTGGGACGGTTTGTATTGCGCAGTCTAAATCAGAGACGTAATGTGGCTTTGCCTCACTCCATGCCATGCTTAGCATCTGCAAACGATGCCTCTTGACCGTTGGCCGGTTCTCGTTATGGTCCTCGTTGCAGAGCATGATGATCGCGTGGGAGGTGGCAACCGAGGTTTCGCCGCCCGGAGGAGAAAAGGCCGGGGCCCCTTTCGAGGAAAGATGTACAGCGAGGCGAACCATCATCAGTGGGCTCACGGCGGCCACGCCGGTCACAGTCTTCGTGGCCGGCAGGAGGAAGAAGACGCGGATGTCCTCATGAGTGATGCTCACGATGCGCTCCGGACACGCTAGTAAGTTTGAGGAACATCTCCCTCAGCTCATCTTCTGTCCCACACATGTGAGGGCTTCTCACACAGTAGAACCCGGGTTTGTGTAAAAGCAAAGCTTTGTAAATCAAAGGATTCTGTTCCCTGTGTATACCTCCTCTTCCTTCTCCTTCAAGTGCCGTGTCGTTGTAGATCCTTGGCAATTTGAACTGGTTTTTCTCTAAGGCTATATTCTAAACAGAGCATCTGTGCTCACTGTGGACATTCAGCTTAAGTTCTGGTTGACAAGTCCTCCCACACCCGAGGTGGCAGCAGCAGAATAGATGATGGGGCTTGAGCAACAAAGCAGGCAACGCAATATATTCCTGCTGAACCAGATCCAGTTCCTCTGCTTTGGAGAGAGACGTTGCATTTATACATTGCATCCACGAAGACAGAAAACTGAGGAAATCTTAACTCATTTGCTGCAATGACCCAGAACCTCATAATGGAATATCCTTGTGATTATTGCTGACCCAGTTCATTAAAGAAGCTTTGTTTCAGCATATAATTACCATTGTTTAAATTTCACTGTGTCGTGTGTGCAGCAATTTGAGGGTGTGGTCCAAATGTTTTGGATTGCTGCTTTGTTTGCACAAAAAAGCCTCATGCAAAGTGGAATGTTTTTTGGAGTCTTAACCCTGTGGCTTCCCTACGAAACCGAGTGGAATTCGATCATGCATTTATCATGTCCTAGTTTAATAGTATGGCCTTACTGAAACGTATTTTTTTTCTTCTGCTCCTTAGCACTCCTTACGGGGGCCGCCCGAACCGGCCCGCCGATCGGGAACGGCCAAACGCAAGCAGTCTCAACTTCGCCGTGAAGCGGAGTTTGAACATTTCAGACCGAACCGCCTCCAGGAGCCTCAACACTAAAAAACAATGGTTCAGGATTACAGTGAGTCAAACTGGTGGAAGAATATGGGCGCAAAAGCGACACCATCAATTTCTAAGGGAAATCAAGGAAATATAAAACAAAAAAACAAGCAAAAATTGACACCTTAAAACTTAGCTTTCATATTTTAATGTTATGTTTCGTGGACACGCCTACTTCCTCAGACATATAGCAGCAGAATGAGGTATACAATAGAACATGCAATGGAATATACCTTTCATACACGATATTCATTGGCTGTTGTATCTAGGTATACTTGCATGCAAGCTCTGTTGCATACAACCTAATATACAACAGCCAATGAATACTGGGTATGAAATGCATAACGTGTGACATATTCTATTAATATTCTATTCTATTAAAATATAAAAGGTAGGCTTTAAGGTGCCACATGTTTTTTGTCTTTTGTTTTATTTTTCTTTGATGTTTGCCTGGAATTCTTGCACAGACTAACACGGCTACCTTCTCCAACATTACTAAGGAGGTTTTTTTTTGTGGCCTGGCGTGCTATGTTACTCCTAATAATGGTTGCCTGGTATTGGTCAAACCCCTCAGATCTTTTTAAGAACTAGTTCTGAGTTGCTCTTTTTTTCAAATAATTTCAGAATCCTGGTGCCTTTTCCTCTTTGGCCGTGTCATTTAGATCGGAGGCCTGAGGGCAGGGATGCCTTCCATGTTTGAGATTTGATGTGGGCACCACAGGGAAAAGGCTCTCTCTTTTATGGTTTTCGTTCAAAACAAAACAAAAAGCCCTCTCCCTGTCCTCACCATTTGCCTTTGGACTTAGGTTTCAAAGTTATCCTCCTTGGAACGATTGCTCCGTTTTTGTTTTCGACGTGCCAGCCTTCGTTGACTTCTTTTTCCCCTCCCCTCAGATCCCCTACGGAAGGAAATACGAAAAGTCGTGGGTGATTAGTTCCATTCAGAACTTGTGCAGCATCCCCTTCACTCCCGTAGAGGTAAGACAAGGATAAGTGTATCCCTTGCCCCCCCTTTTTTTTAATTTGCCAAGGGATCGTTTTTAGATCCTCAGACGGGGTGCTGGAGGAATTGCCACGTTGCCCCTTGAAGCCATCATGTCCTAAGGAAGGGGTCCTCAAAGTTTTCAAACAGCGGGCCGGTCCACTATCCCCCCAGACACCACTGGGGGCCGGACCACAGTCCAAAAAAAAAAAAAAGCCGACATTTTAAATTGCCCCACTTAGCTCCATCCGCTGCCCTGATCATCTGGGCGGCAGGTGGGGGAGGGGGAGTGGGAGACCTTGCCGTGGCCCTCCCACTTTGAACTGTCCCACTAGCTAGCATGCTGCTCATATGGGCGGTGGGTGGAGGGAGTGGGGGGAAGTGACATAGCCCACTGCTTTGAACTGCCTTAGAAGCAGCTGCAGAGGATTGCTTGCTAGCGAAGCAGGGGGTAGGTGGGGGGTGTCTGCAATTGGTCCCGGGGGCCAGATTCAGGGGCCCGGGGGGGGGGGCATCCGGCCCCCCGGGCCTTAGGTTGAGGACCCCTGTCCTAAGGCTTCCGGCACTCCGGGCTGCCCTTCCCCAACCTTTGCAAAGGATCCTCTGTCCTTCTCCGTCCAGGTTCTCGTTCTTTGGTGAGAGACCCCAGACACTACTCTCTCATACCTACAGGGTGCTTTTCTCTCTCCCCCGCCTCCCCCAGGCTCACTATGCCAATAACCGGTTGGTGTTCTATGTAGAAGACGCCTCTGTGGCCAATGCCCTGAAGCAGGTCTCCCGAAAGATTGACGCTCACGACGGCTACAAGGTTGGTACGGCGTGGCCCCGAAGGGTAGGGTAGGCGGGAAAGCTGGGGGGTATACAGTAGGACCCCTGTATCCACTGACTCGTTAACCACGGATTCAGTTATCCACGGCCGGCAGTGGAAATAAATAAATAAGCCAGCTGCCACAAAAGCAAGCTAGTGTCACAAAACAGTAGCTGTAAAGCAAGCTACTGTCACCCAACAGCAGTCTGTTTTGGGGGTTCTCTTTTATCCACGGGTTTCGTTACCCACGGGAAGGCCCGGAACCAATCCCAAGCGGATACCAGGATCCTCCTCTACCATAATCGGAGAGGTTCGTGCCAGAATGCCTCGTCACGGTGGGGACTTGGTTATACATCCCGCCCTCCAGCCTACTTACGGCGGGCTTCCTTTTTTCACTCTTTCCTCACCCTCCTCTTCCTGATCTTTGTTTCAGATAGTGATAGGCATTAACCCATGCATGCCACCGACAACTATCCAACGAGAATTAAAACCGGAGGAACTGGAACAGCTGAAGGTTGGTGGAACGGGCAGGAGCGCCGGCGCTAGCTTTTTTCCTCGGTGGCCTGCGTTATATTTGCTTGGGTGTGGCATCTCTCCAGCGCTTTGGGAGACTCCCGAAACGAGGGGCCGAGTTTGGGGTTAGACTCTTTGGAAGGGCTTGGCCTCTGCTCTTCCTTAGGACCTCCCAACGTGCCGTTCTGACGGCCTCTTTGCTTCGAGCAGGCTAGGCGAGTGAAGGTGAAGAAGGGGCTAAATTGTATTTATGGACCCACCCACTAACGAGAACAGGCACCGTGCAAACGGTGGTTGCGTTAAAATATCAATGAAACAAAGTACAGTACAGTGACCCCCTGCCATTTCGCGGCTCAGGGATTGCGGGACCGCTACACCGCGGGACCGCAGTACCTGCACTGTGGGGGGGTGCTCTGCGCTCCCCCCCCGCACCTCTGAGAAGCCTCTGGGGTGCGTGGGAGGGCGAGGGGGGGATCCGATCGCTCTGCGTGCCCCCCCCCCGCCCCTCCAGAAGCCTCCTGGGTGGGTGGGAGGGCGCCGCTGAGCGATTGGGTCACTCCACGCCGCCCCCCACGCTCTTCCACAGCCCCCCCCGCCCCCCCAGGTGGGGTGGGTCCCTAATCCCCGCGATCGGCGGCGGGGGGGGGGGGTTACTGTATAACCATCAAATAGTATTGAACTCTTTTTTAAAACGGGAAATGTTGCCCTTCTTTTTCTGAGGAAAGTTAATTCTTAGGCCCAAGATTCCATTTGAGCTCTCTCGCCTGCCTGACGGAAATTCTTTTTTCTTTTTTTCTTTTTTGCGCTTTCAGGTTTGCATGAGTAAAAGATACGATGGTTCCCAGCAGGCGTTGGACTTGAAGGATATTCGCTCCGACCCAGGTATGTCGCGTTAGGCCACTTCCTTGTTTCACTGGCAGATTGGTACCGTAATACTTAATACAAAGGAAAGCGCTTGTCCAAGTATCCAACTCTACAGGGAATATTAGTATTTGTCAACTGGGTGTCAAGTTGGTCCTTACTCTCCGTGGTTTTTTTTTTGGCAGCCCTCGGTGCTACCAGCACCGAATTTCAGCTGCACGGTAATAAAACAAACAACTTATTTAACAAAAAAAAACACAAGGGGATTTAGGGATATCGACAGATGTCCACCGAGGAACATCCTGAAAGGATGAATCCGCTTTGAAATAAAGGGCCGGCTCCCCAGCCACTCCGTTCCCACCGCAGATAAGCTTGATCTCGCCTGCTTTTGAAAGGCCACCAAGAAATTCTCAAGCTTCCTAGGCAGGGTTGAGAAAGAATCGTGACGGTTACCCGCTCTGTTCAGAGTGGGACCTAGGAGAGAGAGATCCATGGCCCCACTTGCTTGAAGGCAGCTTCCCCCCGTTCCCCTGTGGAAGGTTTGCCCAAACTGATTTAAAAAAATAAATCGGGGAAACGCATCAGAAGTGAGCGGGCTCCATTTTAAAAAAAAAACCTCCAGAACATAGATTTCTAGCGAATGCGGAAAAGGTCTGATCCTGACACTATGTGGAGGAGGAGAGAACGCTTTGGCAGCACTGGGCACCTGGAGGATCCTGCTGGGAGCTAATGAGATTAATTCCAGACCCCCACCTTTCTCCCCTCCCCCTCGACTCCCCAGATCTCACAGCACAAAACATTGACATGGTGTTGAACCGTCAAAACTGCATGGACGCCGTGCTGTGGATTATTCAGGAGAACATCCCTGAGGTGAGATGCTCCTTTTCCTCCTCCCTTTCTGTCGGCTTTTTGGACAGATCCTTCTGTGAATTTTCCCAACAGATTTAAAGCGTTGGTTTGGACGGAAAATGAATCCTGCTTTGGAATGGTTCTGCGATTCTTAAAACGGCCACAAAATCCAGAGAGAGGTGGCATTTCTAAAACGAGCGGTCGTTTTCTTAGTGGGAAGAGACTTCCAATCTAGGCCTTTGGTCTGATCCAGTGGCTCTCCACCGGTGGGTCCCCAGATGTGCCTGGACTGCCACTCCCAGAATTCCTGGCCAGCTCAGCTCGTGATGGAGACTTCTGGGAGTTGCGGTCCAGGAACATCTGGGGACCCGCCGGGTGAGAACCACTGGGACTCTGAGCCAACAGGGGTCCTGTTTTATGTTCCGTGCCTGAGATGGCTTTGAGGTATACCACTCTCTTTGGCCCCCCTTTTGCAGAGATTCTTGCGCACATGTCGGTTGGAGAGCAGCTCTTTGGCTCTGCCCTCGGAATCCTCAGGTCCTCTATAAAGCTGAGGAATCATCAGTCAGTTACAGTGGCAATCCCACATTTAGGTGCATTACTTGCTTAAAAGAGTCCGTAGGAACCTTGTTAGTTAGTTATGCATACTTTTCTTTTTCTTCTCTTTGGCTTTCTTTGGTCTTAAGTTTTAAGACCAGGGGTATAAATACCCTCTGATCTAATGCGTGGGCCTGGGTGAGCGGCATTTTTAACTTCTCTAATAGGCAGTCTTTTGGGTTCGAGAAGGATGTGACACGATGTCTCTCTCTCTCTCTCTCTCTCTCTCTCTCTCTCTCTCTCTCTCTCTCAATCCGTGTCGTTTCCGTTTCCTTTTGCAGCTCCTGGCTCTGAACTTAAGCGACAACAAGCTCTACCGCCTGGACGATTTGGCCGAGCTCCACAAGAAGTCGCCCCATCTGAAGAGCCTCAACCTGTCCTCCAACCTCGTAAGCTTCGAGGCTCGCTCGTCCCCACCGGCCTCAGCCGGGGAGGGGGGGGAGGTGGCGGCCAGGAATGTGGAGCCATTTTATTCCAAACCCTGGTGCCCAGCTTGACTTGGGTGGATTTGGGGGGGGCGGGGAGGAGAAAGGAAGCTTTGCGGTTTGACTCGGGGGCTCTCGCCGTCTGGCTGACTCCCCCCCCCAACGTTCCACCTCCGCAGTTGAAAGCCGAACGTGACCTGGACAAGTTAAAAGGCCTGAAACTGGAAGAATTGTGGCTGGACGGGAACCCCCTGTGCGACAGCTTCCGGGACCAGTCCACGTACATCAGGTGAGCAGAGGCCCAGGGGCGGGCTGAGCCGTCCGGAAGGCCATGCCCCATCCTCATCAGCATTCGGCTCCCCCGCCCCCGGGTCCCCCCCCTCCCCCCCACCAGGGCCATAGGGGCGTCGACTGAAGATTTACTAGTTCCTCTCCACGAGACGAGTCTCTCCTCCTGTACCGCCCCCTTAGTGCCCCGTGGAGCCGTCTGCTTCGGCCACGGCGCCCTCTTCCCCGAAAATGCCCTTCCCACGGTCCTCCGCTCTGCGTTTCCTGGATCCGGATTCTCTCATGCCTTCTTCTCACAGCGGTTTTCTTTCAGCTAGACCGGAGCACACGGCCCGACCCTTCCCGCGCCCCCGCCTCCAATTAACACGGTTATTTCTTGCGTAGGATGATGCGTTTGAATGGCTTCTCTGCCCTTCTCCATAAGAGCTCTGGGTGGCCCAAGTGTTTAGCTCAAGGTTGCCTTATTTTTTTAAAAAAATAAAAGCGACCTCTCGCCACCGACTGGCCTCCGGCCCTGCCTGTCCTCTTGTCGAATCTTGCTATTTTCCCCTATCCTCTTTCCCTTCCCTGTCCCCCCCCCCTCTCCCCAGCCCTTCCCTCTGCCTGCAGCCACTTGTTTTCCTTGGCCTTTGGGTTCCACAGATTTATAGGATGGCACAGTCTTTCCCATCCTCACCAGTTCCCTCCCTGACGCACCACCCTCTCTCAATGGCCCCTGCCGTGCTGCTGCCATGCTTGTTGCCGTGGTCTCCTGCTTGCCTGCATTTCTACCGAGAGCCCCGCCACCGCTGCCTAATGGCCAGAAGTACCCGATGGGTGCCAAGGTGGTTGAAGGTTCCCCTATTGTAATGGAGCCCAGGCCGCCAAACCCTGAGGAGTGTCTCTCGGAACGCCTTTGGCCCTCGCGAGATGGCTAGGTAGCCGATGACGGGTAAGATTCCTCGCGGAAGGAACAACCTAAGACAGGCACGGTCACACAGGGGCCGAACGGGCGCCGCCTCCACCAACCCTCCAGGGGAAGACGGCAGGCCAGGCT
Organism: Phrynocephalus guinanensis; assembly: GCA_037367245.1. Lineage (NCBI taxonomy): Eukaryota > Metazoa > Chordata > Lepidosauria > Squamata > Agamidae > Phrynocephalus > Phrynocephalus guinanensis. The sequence continues at coordinate 11,840,205 of CM074754.1, read as the reverse complement.
CGGGGAACCTCACCCGCAAGGCTTGTTTCTCAGCAAGCCGTTCTCGGGCAGCCCCCGGGGCTGTTTCCGGAGACGAGAGATCTGCCTCTCAAGAAAGGGGCTGACGATTGCCCCCCCGACCCGGCGGGGCTGGAGCAACTGCGGACGACTCCAGCGGAGCCGGTGGGTGGCCAAGAAAGCCTCCTCTCGGCCCACATCCGTACCTGACACCTCGCTGGCAACAGCCTGGCGCGTGCCCGCCTATGCAGGGTGGGCGTCAGAGGGGGTCGCCCCGAGGGTGGTCAAGACTGTGCCTCATAGAATCCTAGAGTTGGAAAAAGAGACCTCAAGGGGCCATCTAGTCCAACCCCCTGCCATGCAGGAACCCCCATCACAGTGCTCCCAACTGATGGCCATCCAGCCTCTGCTTAAAAACCTCCAAGGAAGGAGACTCCACCACCCTCCTTCATGGCATTATTTTCCACTTCCGAACAGCTTTGACTGTCTTAGCATGGAAGGCTCCCCCCCTCCCCAAACCAGGCCTTTCCTGTTCTTTCTGCCTTCATCCCTACCCCCCAACCCCAGCATGCTGTGCTTCTCAACACACACCCCCCGTGCGTGCTGTCTTCTACCGTCATGAATTAGGTCTAGGCCTCCGTGCAGGTTCCCTTCCAAAAGCCGTGTGTTGTAGGTCGAGTGCCAGGACGTTTGGCTCTGTCCTCTCTCCACAAGCCGTGGGAATTCTTGTCCAACACCCCCCACCCACCCCTTCCTTCCCCTTCTTTGCCCGCCTGCCCTCTGGCCTCTTTGGAGCGCCGCCTCCTTCCTTAAGCGATCCTTGCCGGGTGAGTACCAGCTCAGGTAAGTGGAGAGGGAACACGCGGGCCTCGCCCTTCCTTGGCACATCTGTCGCACCTCTGCCAGGGAGCGCCCCCCCCCGCGAGCCCCCTTCTTCAGCTTCCTACCTCCCGCCGAGCTGCTCTAGAGCCGTGGCCGGCGGCGCGCTTTAAGCCTTGTGGCCGCCGGCCGCCCGCCCGCCCGCCCGCCCGCCCTTGTGCCGTGCCGCCGAGGGAGCCGGTTTGTATTCATGGGACCGACGAGCGTCTCTCACGTCCCAACAACCTTTGTGGCCGACTTAAAATAAAACTGACTTCTGTCTGCCTTTGGAAGGACCAAGATCAGAGTCTGGGACAAGAGGAAAGGAGGCCGGCTGGCGGGAGGTTTGCCCGGGGGACGGATTGAAAAAAGCGATCTCCATCTCAGCGACCCAAGCCACTTAACTCCGTGGATGTGGCTTCTGTGGGGACCCAGCCGAAGAAGGCCTGAAAGCAAAGCAAAGGGTGCTGCTTATCTACCCACTCCAAATCACTTAGCGCACTCTCTGGCCAGTTTGGGGTTTTTAATTCCGCCGGCCTGCCTATTCCCCCCCCGCCCCGCCCCGCCCCGGACGGCTGGCGCCACCTCGAGCTGGCCACCTGAGCCCGTTGACGATCACGTCCATGTCCTGGGCAGAGCCCTCACTGCAGGATTGCCGTTTTAACCCCCTGCGCCCCGAGGCTGGTTGAACCTCCCCCTGAGTTTGCGCCCATTTTGATCTCGAGGTTCTCGGTCGAAATGGCTTGCGCTGGTGAATTTTCCCGGGCCTTCAGAGAAGCCATATAATTGCTCAGCCTTTTAAAAGGGGCTCTGATTTAAATATTTCACTGAGGAAGGCTGCCGTTTTTAGGTGGCGTCTCTCCGCCATCAGAATGGGAGGGCAAGAACCTTGAAGCATTTCCTTCCCTTTGCAATGCCACACCCTGCCCGCCCCCCGAATCTTTCTAAATTACTCCACGCTAGATTGGGCTGACACTCATAGATCTCAGCTATGAGAGGCCGGGCTTATGTTTTTTTTTTGGGGGGGGGGGGGGGGGGGTTGTATTAATTTTGTAGGCATCCAGGTTAATAAAAAGGGAATGCCCACCTCTTTAGAGCCGTGGTGGGGGAAGCGTTCAAGGTTAGGGCAAAGGCCATTGCTTTCAAAGCAGCCCAGGCAGCCAGAGATGGCTTGAAAGGGTGACACCACCACCACCACCCCGTTCGCCCGAAATGGGCAGGAAGGAGGTGACAGGGGAAGGTAGGGCTACCATGAGCGAGGGGGCTGGCGGGGGGGTGGGGGTGGGGGTGGGGGAATCGGTCCCAGCCATGAAGCCGTTTTCCTCACTTTTTCTTCCCTTTCCCGCAGCGCCGTCCGAGAACGGTTTCCGAAGCTGATCCGCCTGGTGAGTGGAACTGACAGATTTGGTGCCGTCCAAGCAGGGTCCTGGGATGGGTGGTGGCCGGGTGCAGGCGCCGTACACCCCCCACGCACAAACACACAAACACACTCCTCCTCCCCACGGCCTCTTGTTTTCCCCTTTCCAGGACGGACATGAGCTGCCCCCTCCCATCTCTTTTGATCTTGGAGTCCCCACCGCCCTGCCTCCCGCCAAGGTACAGAAACCCGGGGAAGATGGTGAGCAGTGGGGGGTGCGGTTGTGGGTGCGGGTGCTTCCGGGCGTTGCCATCAGACGCCTCAGAGGAAGTCTCCGTGCAAGACTCGGCCGCCATAATAGCTGAAAGCGGGCGTCGTCCTGTTCCCGCCCGGTGTCAGGAAGGCCCCCGAAAAGGGGGAGCCCATTTAACAGGGTGCTTCTCTTTTTCACTCTCTCCCCGCTCAGGGAAGTTACTTCGGCTCCGAAGGCTTGAAAGTGCTGATAGGGCAGTTTCTGCAACAGTAAGTATTGGTTTTAAAAATATCTATCTATATTTATGTCTCTCTGACTCTCTATCTATGAGACCCCGGTATCCGCTGGGGATTGGTTCCCCAGCCTTCCCTTGGATAATGAAAACCGTGGATAAGAGAGAACAACAACACACACACACAAAGTCTATTTTGTGACAGTAGCTTGATTGACGGCTGTTGTTTTACGACAGTAGCTTGCTTTGCAGCTGCTGAATTACTTATTTATTTATTTTCCTCTGCCAACTGTGGATAACGCAATCAGTGGTTAATGAATCGGTGGATACGGGGGTCTTGCTGCCTTTTTGGGTGAGTGGGTGGGTGGCGGGACATGGTGGCTCAGCGGGATCGAGGATGGGAAGCGCAAAAAGAACCCCTCGGGATTTTTGTTTTTGTGTTTGTTCACGCTCTTGCCTGCCTCCCCGGCAGATACTACTCGATCTACGACTCCGGAGACCGGCAAGGCTTACTGGACGCCTACCACGACGGAGCCTGCTGTTCCTTGAGCATCCCCGCCTCGTCGCACATGCACACCAAGTATGTTCGGGGCTCTCCGGCAGTTTCCTCCCGGGGCCATGGGTTGGGGAGCGAGCCTTCTGCTTAGCCCAAAGCCACTCGTCGGGGGGGGGGGCTCTCCTCAGAGAGGGGAGGGTGGGAGGAGAGCCACTGACCTGCCACCGGGAGAGGCAGCTCGCCTCCGCCTTTCCCCCTCCACCCCCCCACCCACCCCCCAAGTGTCATTCCTGAGAAGAGCATTGAGGCGTTTCCTCCCCCCCCCACCACCACCTTTTTGCTTTTGCAGGAGCACGTTGTCTGAATACTTCAAGAACAGCCGGAATGTGAAGAGGCTGAAGGATCCCAGTAAGCAGGGATCGGGGGGGGGGGGGAGACACAAGGGGCCACCCCGAGAGGTTATTAAGGGGAAGCAGTGGGGGAGAAGGGGGTCATTGCAGGCTCCTTTGGGGCGGCAGACAGGCATTGTCAGCGCCCCGTCGGTTCCTTCGGTTTCAGGGGCTCGCAGAGCCACGGCCCCGTCGGGGCAAGGAAAGGAGACGCCGTGGCGGCAAGGTCTGGAGCGAAGGGCCAAATTCACCAGAAGTCTTTTGGGGGGGGGGGGACATTCATTCCAAAATCCCCACCGCCTTTTAGGTCACGGAGGGAGGAGCAGGGGAGTCCCTTCTGTCCGCTTTGCCACGGGTGCGGGAGGGGAATCGGGAGTTTTTTCCAGGCCCTTTCGGGGAGACCTGGGGGGAAAAAAACCACCTCTCCTTCCACAGGAGAGGCAGCCGCTCACCCACGCGGGCTCGGATCTGCTCCCAAAAGACAGAGAGCGGAGCCAGAGAGCTCCGTCCAAGCCGTGCGCTGCCAGCTTGGCCTTACCTCTTTGGGAGCACCGGCCGTGATTTCCTCCCTGCTGAAAAAACATTTTAATCCTCTTGAGTGAAAGAGAGACTTCTTGTTCTCTCTTGCACAGCGGCGTTTCTTGGCCGAGCCGTTATTGATGTGAGCTCTAGACTTTGACCTACTTTTCTAGACCAGTTGGAGACCGGTTTGGGCTCCCGTCAAGGACAGGCGCCTCCAGGTGGAGCTGTTGGGTCCTCCGGCCTTGCTCCCAGCACTTCATGGCCCGGTTGGAGGCATGCGCCGCTCGGATCCCTTGTGCCGGATGGGTGGGGAACGCCTCGTTTTGTTTGATGCTGGGGTCTCCCCCTGCTAATGAAGTACCGGCTCCTGGCGAAGTCCAGAGTCGAGGTAGAAAGCCAGGGTGGCCCGAGAGCCCCCATGTGACGAACAGAGCGTCGCACCAAGACTCCTGAGCCCTGGGTTTGAATCCCCGCTTGGCCATGGAAATTCAGGGTGGCTTTGGTGAACCACTCCTTGGACACTGCAGAGCCTTGACCCCCCCCCCTTGATCTGTTATTCTCTTTGCCTCCCACCCCACCCCACCCACCCACCCACCCGTACCCCACAGCCATGCGCTTCAGGCTGCTCAAGCACACTAAGTTGAACGTGGTGGCGTTCCTCAGCGAGCTACCCAAGACTCAGCACGACGTGAACTCCTTCGTGGTGGACGTCTGTGCCCAAACGGTAGGTTGGGGTCCGTCCGTCCCCCCACCCCCGGGGGATGGGGTGCAGGCGAAGGGAAAAAGTACCGGGGGTGCCCTGCCTTTTAAGGGGAGCCCAGATAAAGGCACCCTCGAACTCGCAAAGTCTACACGCGTGACAGCGGTACCTCTTAAGAGGGGTTTAATTTGTGCTCCAGGTCGGTTTAGTTTTAAGGAAGTTTTCTCTTCCGGAACGCGATTTCCCACAGGGACCCGTTAGGAATGGATTAATCCGTTCCGGAGGGTAGAACAAAGACAAAAATAACTGGGTCGTTTTTCCTGGGTACCTGTGTGGAACGGATTTTCATCTCGCAAAGCATCCCATCATGCAAAGCATGCCTATTCCCAGAAACTTTTTTTCATCCTGTGAGTTTTTTCTTTTTCTGTTTGTCCGGAAACTTGTGAATTCTCCTAGCAGGAAATAAACTATGCATTCCTGTCAATCTGGGCCTTTGGCTTCTTGCTTTGTTCATTTTTGCTTTATTCCACGAGCCTTTGCCAGAACATCTTTTGGTCGGCCCCTCTTCTACAGACGCGTTTCCTTTTTCGTTTTTAGCTGTTTACTTCTTTTTCTTAGCTGCCGTCATCAGTATTTTGTAGACAACTGGGGTGGGGTCGGGGGTCGCAGAACTGTTTTGCCGAGAGAGAGAGGGGGGGGTCGGTGCCTGATTCTCCTCAGCGTTTAGACTTTTCTTTCCCGTTTCAGAGCACCCTGCTGTGTTTCACCCTGAACGGGATCTTCAAAGAAGGTGAGTTGGCTGTCAAAATTCCGCTGGCCGTCAAAACCCAAAACGCTGCAGGGCTTGGCACCGACACGCCTGCGTCCAGAGCCTGGTCTTGAAATACTTAACTCTCTCTCTCTCTCTCTCTCTCTCTCTCTCTCTCTCTCTCTCTCTCTCTCTCTCTCTCTCTCTCTCTTTCTCTTTCACTTTCTTTTTTTATTAACATTTCTCCAGTGGATGGAAGGTACCAGGATTACATTCGGGGCTTCACCCGGGTCTTCATCGCGGTGCCCGTCGGACACAACGGGTAAGAGAACAAGCCTTGGCGCCCCCCCCCCAGCCCCAAAGATCTGTTTCTCATGCCGACATGCTGCCTTTATTTATTTATTTATATTTGTTTATTTTTGCACTTTTGGACCGCTCTGGTTTTCCCTTAGGAACTCTGGGCGGTTCACAAAGGCCACATAAATAGACTATGGTACCATGCCTGGAGTAGAGATCCTAAGAACAACACCTAGTGTGACTAAATAGGCCAATTCGGGAATGGCAGTTTCTACCGCACTGGGGACAGATGTATTCTGTTTCTTGCCCGGTCCTCGAGTTTCGTTCTTTCTGTGCCTGCCTCTTTTCCTGTGCCTTTTGGACAAATGCCTCTTTGAATTTATGTAGACCGTGCTGTATCTCTTGCCTCCAGACAGTGCGATCGGAGGTCAGGGTTTCCCATCGGTTGAGGTCCATTCCCAAGGCCTTCAGGTCCCTCTTACAGATATCCTTATACCGCAGCTGTGGTCTCCCTCTGGGGCGCTTTCCCTGCACTAGTTCTCCATATAGAAGATCTTCTGGGATCCGACCGTCATCCATTCTCACAACGTGTCCAAGCCAGCGTAGGCGTCGCTGTTTCAATAAAGCTAGGGATTCCAGCTCGATTCAGGACTATGCTGTTTGGAACAAATAACAAGACATAAGGAATAATAATAAAACAGCATAACAATAACAATGCAAAGGGGGGGACATTAATGCAAGGGAGTGGGATCAGGGGACAGAGATCTAGTCTCGTGCCCTTCCAGAGAGGTATTTGGTGGGGGCACTCTGAGATCCAGGAAGATGGACTAGGTGGGCCTTTGGCCTGATCCAGCAAGGGCTCTTCTTCTGTTCTTAAGAGAAGGAAGTTGAGCTAAGATGAAGCAAGTAACTGTGGGTGTGGGTGACCTTGTCCTTCGCAAGCTGGCCGGGCCGGTTGGCTCTGGCCTCCATCCTGCCCTTCCGTATCTCTCGCCTTCCTCGCAGGCTATGCATCGTGAACGACGAGCTGTTCATCCGCAAGGCCACCAACACGGAGATCCGCAAAGCCTTCGTGATGCCGGCGCCCACCCCGTCCTCCAGCCCCGTGCCCTCCCTGACGGCAGAACAGCAGGAGATGCTGCAGAATTTCTCCCTCCAGTCCGGCATGAACCTCGAGTGGTCTCAGAAGTGAGTCCCACACCTGGTGGGGCAGTCGCTTTGGGGGGGAGGCCGGGCGAGGGAGGAATTGGGGGTCGTAACGGCCCAATGGCGCACGGGGGAGTCCGAGAGAGGCTTCATCTCTCCCTCTCCCGCCCCCCCCCCACCCCACCCCCAGGTGCCTTTTGGACAACGATTGGGACTACACCAAAGCAGCCCACGCGTACACCCAGCTCAAGGTGAGTGGCCTTGCGTGGATCCGGAACCCACCCTTTAGGCTGCATGCCGGAGAAGAGGCACGAAGGTGTTCGGCCTCCTGTTTGACCTTGGTATGGACTAGAAGCGTTGAGCTGCTGGTCTAGAAGCAAACCCCAGAGTCGGCTGAACCCTAATGACAGCGGTAGAGAGATCGGTTGCGTACGAAGATTATGAACTGGAAGTACGGAAATTGGGGGGGGGGGTTAATAAAGACGAGTAGATGGCTCTGATGATCGAGGAAGTACGTACAGGATTGGCCCGTTTTCTAAACAGTTTAGCTGTGTTTATGTTAAATTTGTACTAATGATGCTGGTCTCAGACCGTAACGAACAACTTTATTCGGAACCATTGAGTTGGAAAAAGGGCCTTACAGGGCCACCGAGTCAAACTCCCTGATCAAGGCAGGAATCCCAAATCAGCGATAACTGCACATCAGCTCAGGACTCTGTCCTGATATGGCACCAGCGTTCTAATACAGTACTTATTATTTTATTTTAGCGTCTTTTTACCCCACTTTTCTCCTTGGAAAAGGACCCAAGGCGGCTTACAGTAACGAGGGACAATATACAGTCCAGTACAGTTAAGGCATATTCAAGTTTGAGAACAAGGAATTGAGGGACATCTTACAGCATTAAAAGACACCATTAAAGTGACAAGAGAATGCCAGCAGTTAAAGAGAGAGTAAAAATTCCATCTAATCATGCACGGTAGACCATCCAAAAGTTACGGGGATGGAGACTAACAATTGATAACATGGTGTCAAAGTAATTGCACATGGGAGATATAAACGCAAAGTTATAAGTGGTTATCAACACAATGTCTGTGTAACTTAAGGAGAGGGTGGTTAACATTTGTTTTATTTTCCCTTTTGCAGGCCGAGCAGAAGATCCCAGAGGTGGCTTTCATCCATTGAGCCTTGCAAGCTACACACGCACACACAACACACACACACACACACCTTCTCAGACCAAGATGGCAAAGCTTCATTTTATCTTTGAGTTATTTGTTTTGTAAATAAAGGTTGACGGTGTAAATTAAGAAGCTCCCAGTCCGTTGTGGCGGCGAAGGGCCGTTGTTCCGCTTCCCCACCGCCGCTCTGGCAAAGGCCAAGGCTCTCGTAGGTACTGTGAAGAAGAGGTAGCACCTCCCTCCTGCGACAGCTGAATCGCAAGAAGAATTTTTTTGTATGCGTTCTGTTGGATTTGTTTGTCTTAAGAGGGCAGCACGGACCCTGGGGGAGAATGTGGAAGCCAGAGCGGGAGGGGGTGGCTCTCCATCCTTGTTTCCCCTCCCCCTCGACACAGTTTAATTACCAGATATGTTTTTTTCAGCATATTGTTGCCTGTTTCTCCCCCCCCCCCCCCCCCCGCCGCCGCAGTTGTCTCAGGCGTCAAGTTTGGCGTGTGCCTAGAGCAAGAAAAGGGTCCGCTTTTTTCGTTCTGATTCGCTGCAGAGGTTTTGGTGCTGATGGGTAGAGAGGCCAAGCTGTCGAATTAGGAAAGGCCTTTGTAGCATTATTTTGGTGCAGGCATCCAGGTGGTGGAGTCCGAGGCAGTGGGCTTCCCACTTCTAACCTTGCTTCTAAGGGGTTGAGGTGGAGCCCAGTTTCCCCGTGGACGTTCTCCTAGGCGTAGGTTCTCCTAGCGTCGTTTCATCCACGGTCTAGTTTTTGAACATGGACTGCTCCTCTCTTAAATGAAAGAAGATGACCTGCTCAGCCAGGAGCAGACTCTGTATTTCTCTTCCTCCTCTACTAATTGAAAACACTGTGTTTAGTAAAAAAAATTGTTATTAAATCCTCTTTGTGCGTGTGTGGTTGTGTTCTCAACTGGACGCAATGCAGACGGGCGGCAGTTTTCATACCAAACACTGTTCAGCGTACATGAATTGGGTGGCTCACCTCGCAAGTAAAACTTGTTAATGAACTAGAAACAGGGTCTCTTCCTCTTTGGAGCTGACGTTTCTGCAAGTTCCAAAAGCTGCAACTTCCGCTAGCTGGCCATTTCGTCTTCGAAGCAAAGGTGGGCACCGCTGGGCATAAAAGAAGGTATTTTCAAATAAAAGATTCACAGAAAAATCAGTAGCATTTAAAAAATAGAATTTAAACAGGTTGTCTCCTATGCGGGCAGTGGCCTCTGGGTCAGCAGCCCACGAGTGCCTGTGGGTGCACTTCGCAGGCATGTCCAAACTTCGCCCCTCCAGATGTTTTGGACCACAACTCCCACAGTCCTTTGCCATTGGCAATACAGGCTTTGGGATTCTGGGAGTTGTGGTCCAAAACATCAGGAAGGCCAAAGTTTGGACCTCCCGCTTCCTGGTTTATTTCTTCTTCTTTTTTGCTTTCCTGCCCCTCAATTACAGGCCACCCTCTCAAGGGGGAATCTGGCAGCCCCTTCATCTGATAGTTAAAGTTTAGGGATTACGCCTTTATTGGCGATCTGGGATGCAATAGGGTTTTAATATATTAATATCTTCCTTTTATATTGTTCTGTTCATTTGTCGTTCTTTGTTTTGTACTGTAAAATTATTATTGTCTTGTCCGGCGCTTGTTTGCCGTTTGTACGCCGCTTAGAGTTCTGATTGAAGATAAGCGGGATATAAATATAAACAATCAATCAATAAATAAATTAAAGGGCCCTCCCCTTATTTCCGAACGCGGGGGGGTGGGGGGGGGGCCTGGAACAACCATGCGAGCTCTGATTCGTCCTTGTCCAGCGGCTTCCGGCCCCCGATTGGCCGCGTTAGGCGCCTGTCTCCACGGAGTCCGGAAGCGAATCCGGAAGTGCCTCGTTTTTAAAAACAGAGGGGGCCGCGCGGGAAACTCCAACTCCCAGGAGCCTTTGCGGTTCCCCCACTCGGAAGAGCCAAGGATGGTGCGCTGCACGTGGGCGGCCCGGGGGTGGCTGCTGCTGCTGCGGAGAAGGAGGACCTGGGCTTGGGCAGGGAGCTCGGGGGCGCATGGGCTTTGTAGTGGCCCCGGATCCCGGGGCTGGCGGGGCCCGGAGAAGAAAGGGAACCCACCACCACCTCCTCCTCCTCCTCTTCCTCCTCTTCCTCCTCCCGGGGCGGCTCTGCCCTTGGACGCGGCGGTGCCCCAGGACGTCGTGCTTTACCAATACGAGCGCCCGGGCGCCTTCTTGAGCCTGGGTCTCTTCATCCTGGGTCAGGCGGGCTTCTGGGGCTACCTGGCTTACATCGCCTACGACTCCAAGCCGGAGCCGGCGCCCAAGGAGCCCCAAGAAGGAGACCCTCCCGAGAAAAGGGAAAAGAGGCGGAGGGCTTTCCCCCTCTTGGTGGGGATCGAGGACGCCGAGAGCTTCCGCAAGTGGCGGTTCGGGTTCACCGGCGCCTGCCTGGCCGCGGGTAAGGGAAACCGCGGATGGGACGAGCTGCCCCCACCTCCATCCACCCACTCCCCACCCACTCCCCACACCTTTGCAACCCCGGGGTTTCTGGTGAGCAGCGGCCCTCCTTCGCCCCTTGATTGGTTTGTTTGTTTATTCATTCATTCCTCTAATCAATGTATTTAATTTTTATATCGCCCGTCTTCCCAGGGAACTCCTGGCGGTTAACAATAAGGCGTTAAAAGAACAATAAAACACAAACTAAAAGACAAGGCAATAACAAAAGAAAATCATCGGCAAGAGGGCGTCTGAGAAGAGGGGGAAAAAATAAACTAAATTAATAAATAAATTTTACCCCCGCCTTTCTCCTTTGGAAAAGGACCCAAGGCGGCTTACACTGCAGGGGTGTCCAAACTTTTTGGCCCTCCTGATGTTTTGGACCACAACTCCCAGAGTTCCAAGCCTGGATGGCCAATGAATCATAGAATAATAGACAAAGGACTCTGGGGGAGTGGTGGCCCAGAACATCCGGTGGTCTGAGGTTTGGACACAACTGGCTTACAGTAAAATATGTATATCTATTTTACCTAGTGTGTGGTTAGTCTGTGGAACTCCCTGCCACAAGATGTGGTGATGGCCTCTGGACTGGATGCCTTCCAAAGGGGATTGGACAGATTCCTGGAGGAAAAGTCCATTACAGGTTACAAATCCATGATGGAGATAGTGAGAAAATACTTCTCCAGGTTGTTAAAACCAGGGTCCTTCAAGGGCCAGAGGCAGGAAAAGTGGTGGTGTGTACCAGGAGGGACAGAGATCTAGTCTCAGGCAGAGTTCTAGTCTCTTCCAGAGGCATCTGGTGGGGCCACTGTGAGATACAGGAAGCTGGACTTGATGGGCCTCTGGCCTGATCCAGCAGGGCTCTTCTTATGTTCTTAGGTACAGTAACAATGCATTGATTCATTGCCCTTAACGCGTACGCGAGCTTTACACATCTCTGTTTCATACATTTCTGCTGGGGCAGATGGGTGCTGGGGTTAAGAACATCTCGAAGGCTACGGGTTCTCAGTGGCACTAGGCTGCATAATCCAAAGATGACTGCTCCTGTGTGATTTCTTCGCCCTTGCTCCGTCTCAGATCATGATCGTAATATTCCTTTTCCAGGGATTCTCGTCGTGAGCGCAGCCTACCTTTTTTCTCGACGCTCCGTGAGTCAGATTTTGCTGCACCGGGGTGGACAGGCGGTGTCTATCACGGCCTATTATCCTTTTGGATTCACCTCCACCTTCACGGTTCCCTTGCAGCAAGTCTGTGGCGCATCCCATCGCTCGCAGGCCCGGGCTATGATTGCAATCAAGGTCAAAAACAAATTGTTTTATTACCTGGTCGACAAGCAGGGGCAGTTTCCCGACGCCACCCTCTTTGACCTCACGGTTGGAGCCTTCCGGCGGCTGTAAGTCGGACCGTGCCAGAGGCGAAGGTGCTCGCGGGACACCCCCTGTGCCCGGTGCAGGGACCGAAGCATGAAAGATGGATGGATTTAAAGCCCGTGGACTGATCTCCTAGGAGAAATTCATTAACCGTCTCTTAATCCTTGTGCTCCTTCGAAAAGACATTTCACGCTGCGATGGCATGGGGCTGTCGCCGCCATGAAATTATTGTATGTCCTGTGCGATTCCTTTGAATCTAAATAAATGTGTTGTCCTCACACATACATTTCTTCCCCTGAATTTTAATAATTGAAACAGACGTGCAGTAAATGCATCACGTGCAAACAGTGGCCTGTGGCTACTGGGTGCACTGATTTCAAAGACTTCTGATGTACTTTTCACCATAGGAAAGGCTGTTCACTTTTTTCCCAACAGCTGCACCTGTATTTTAAAAAACCTGGGTGATAGCATTCCTATAATACCCCCCATCACTGCCTTTTCAAGATAGGACAGTTTCATCTGTTGAATTTCAGCCTGTCTTTAGCTGTTAGTTTAAGCCACGGGTATTTGAAGAGATAGGGTTGGTGGGGGGAACAGTGTCAGCTCTATCCTATTTTGGATTTGGGGTCATATGCCCATATTTTTTCCATCTATATAAGATGCCCCCATGTAAAAGATGACCCCTACTTTTCCAATGCAAAATTACAGATTCAAAGCGGTGTAGTTCTTGGCATGTATAAGACGACCCTCGGTTTTTAGTCTAACATTTTTAGACAAAAGTCTTATACACTGAAAAATACTCTCTCTCTCTCTCTCTCTCTCTCTCTCTCTCTCTCTCTCTCTCTCTCTCTCTCTCTCTCTCTCTCTCTGTGTGTGTGTGTGTGTGTGTGTGTGTGTGTGTGTGTGTAAGGAAGAGAACATATCAGTTCCAGAGAAAGTGCAAATATATATATAGTACACACACACACACACACACACACACACACACACACACACACACACACACACACACACACACACACACACACACACACACACACACACACAGTGGGCCTCCCCCTGACCTAAGAACAGCTCAATTTAAGAGCAAATCAACTTAAGCGTGGAAAACTGTTTGTGTTTTACCTGCCACCTTACAAATTTTAGATATGCGCTGCAAGACTTAACAATTTTTTTTCATCTTTTGATTTTTTTTAACATTTTTTCAATTTTTTTAGATAGGTACCCTGACTTACAAGTAGTTTGACTTAAGAGTATGCATTCGGAACAGATTAAAATCGTAAGTTGTGGTACCACTGTGTGTGTGTGTGTGTGTGTGTGTGTGTGTGTGTGTCTGTGTGTGTGTGTGTGTGCGTGTGTATAAAAACAAAATGCTATACATTAAAACATTATACAACTTAAAATAGTAAATAAACTAGTCAATCAACACGTAAATAATAATTTTAAAAAGGACAGGTCAGCACAAATAAATGTGTGTGCCCGTGCGTATATATTTCCCTTCCTTTGGAAATGTACATATACTGAGTCTGTATGCAAGTATATATTTTACTTCTTTGGCCCATTTTTTATCCTCTTTGTATGTATACGTGCAAACACGTGCGCGCACAGCGAATAGAGATGAATTTACTCAGCAGACGTTTAAAAGGGTTCTTTTGCAAGCTGCCGTTGCCATGGAAACGCCCAGCACCCTGGATGCCCCGGCCAGCCAAAATGGCTGCCTCGAAAGCGGAGGAGATGGGCGGCGGGGAGACGCCGGCAGCACCCCTGCAGGGACGCCGGGACCTCGAAACAGAGCCGGATGCGAAGGGAAGCCGAGGTACGTTGGGGTGCTTCCCCTACTAACCCCCCCTCTTTATTTGCAGTGGGGGGTGGGGGTGGGAAAGCATCCTTCCTGGTAAAGCTGTACACTGCACTGCCTTCGTCACCCTTTCGTATTAATTACCCAAACGTACCGGGATGTGATATAACTCGTCCTCATCTTAATCCTTGAAATGTAGCACTTGCAATAGGCTCGGGTTCCTCTTGCACTCCTTTTAGCATTTTAATAGCTTTTTGTTGAAGGTCACCTTCCCCAGCCTGAGAGCTGTTCAGGGTTCGTATGAATTCAATTTTGCTTTTCATTATGGACAAAAAATGGCAAGCTCATTCCACTTCTGGATCCTAGCCCCGTTCTGAGAGGCATTTTTGGCCTTCTCTGACTCCCTTTTCCATTCCAATTTAATTTTTTATTTTATTTTATGTGGCCCAAAGGTTTCGGAGCAGCCATCTGGTTAAAAATTCCCCAGATCTACCAAAAATTTAGAAATGATGGATTTATTTGCATCTAGTATCTGCATACTGGCACCCAGCGTTCTGCACCCCGGGGTGCTACTGTGGTTCTGATATTATATCAGGGCTTGAAATAATTTACATTCAAGGCCACACCAAGCTGGGAAACTCAGATGACCTTCAGTCGGTTATCCATGCTGCCCCAGCCCGACTAAGCCTAACACAAGCCTGTTGTGAAATAAAAAACCATATACCACCTTTCCAGCTTCAGGGAAGCAAGGCAGGATACAAAAGCCATGAAAAAAATATTGCCCCATAACATATAGCTTGCCAGTGGTCTTCTGATAATTTCCAATGTTTCTCTGTGATTCAGACACTTATTTTCTTCACCTACCTTCATCCCAAGAAGGGGAAGGGGGACTCAAGCCAGCTTGCAATTAAATCTGAGTCAAATGTAAATTAAATTACATTTTAAAAACAACTAAAATATAAAATAAGCACAAGGTGAAACTGGGAAAAGCTATTGAAAAACCAATATAGGAAAATATGGCACCAGGCCAGTTTAAAAGTCTCTTTTATAGGAAGTGAGTTATGAATTATGTATGTAACTCTTTGTTAAGTGTCTGTGTTTCTGAGGTTTGTGATCAACACACTGAGCCCCACCCTGGAGAAGCTACTAAAGGACGTTGGCTACAGGAATCTTAGAGCTAGGACATAGTCTTGAATTTTTCCCCCCCTGTCTCTTGATTATGGGATGGCACTCACGGGTGGGGGAAACATAGTTCATGTAGTCAAAAGTCCTGTTCAGCCCAAAAGTTATGTCTGTCCGAAACCCTAAAATCCACTCATAACCAAAGGAGAGCCAGATGGTCGAAATAATTCACCTTCTGTTAGAAAACATCACACAAGCTGTGCTGTGAACTCGGATGACCTGACATTTGAGCTGGGCAGAGTGTCCCAGACGCCAGCCTAACCTAAGCTGTGGCTGTTTGCATATAGCCAGCAATGCAGTTTTTCTGTCCTGCCACCAGAAGCTCTGGCCACAGTTCAGTTTTCCCAGTAAGTAGTAAGGAAACTTTCCCCCTGGTGCTGAGAGAATCATAGAATCGTGGAGTTGCAAAGGAAAATCCAAATCATAGACTCCATTTACTCATTTAAATAAGACTCGATAAGTACAAGAACAAAACCTGCACAACAGAGTAGACACTAATCTGCATCAACAACAAATAGGAACCCATAGATAATGGGTTATTCTGTTATTCTGTCAGTCATGGAGGCAGAAATACCATATGTCAAGTTAACGCTGCATAATATGTCATCTAAATTGCTCCATCTCTAGTGCTAAGTATAAGCTCCTGGTTTGTTTCAGTTTTTAGATCTATTTCCAGTTGTGATCAATATTGCTACAGAGCTGCCTAGATGCCCTAAGGAGCACATCCGATCTCGCCTGATTTCGGAAGCTAAGCAGGGTCGGCCCCGGTTAGTCCTTGGATGGGCGACCACCAGGGAATACCAGGTGCTGTAGGCGCCTGGAGTAGGAACTGGCAAGCCACTCCTGTATGTCTGTCAAGAAAACTTCATGGACATGGAGTCACGAAGGGTCGGTCACGACTGTAACGACACAACACACAACGCACACACACGAACTTCTGTGCATCTGAGCGGTGTGCAGTTGACTTCACTCTTGGTCAACCCTTCGTGTGCGTACGGCCACTCTCCTTTCATTCTCAGACTTTCTCTTCTGTTAGAGGACATGGCTGTGTGATTCGGGCAGCCTAGTCTGCACCTCCAAGACCAGCTGCCTGTCCTTAAATGTGTGTGAAACAAAAATACATGTGCCATTGCTCCTGTGTTGGTGTAAGGTTCAGGCGCCAGCCCCATCATCAGCATCTGTATGTAAAATCTGAGGGCTGAGTTTGGGCATGTTACTTGTTTGGGGTGTGTGTGTGTGTGTGTGTGTGTGTGTGAGAGAGAGAGAGAGAGAGAGAGAGAGCTTGCATAATTTTTAAAAAAGTGTAAACCACCCAGGGAGTATTTGAAGTGCTATGGGGCAGTATAGAAGCAGAATGCTTTTGCTTTGCTTGACAGAAATCATTCTGCAGCCTCTTGAAATCTTACTCAGCAGCCTGTCTGGACCCGCATCATGTCAGGCCTGCCTTTTATAGAGTCTCTAGGTTCTTGCTTCATCCATTATTATTTTTATAGCCGCCCCGCAACGATTATTGTTTTATGGCCCGATGAAATGGCGGGACTCCATAAAACAGGAAGGCTGATCCCAGAGCCGGATCAAACCGCCCAGACTCTCACATGCGGTTGTTTTCCTGAACGAGCCAATTCTTGCTATTTGTTATAAGATAGCTAAGAGACGGCAGAGTTTTTTTTTATCAGCACTGCTGTTGTGGAGGCAGGCAAACAAGCCGCAGGGTCGTGAGTTCTTCCTGTGGGCACCAAGCAAGACCCGAAAAATCTTTGGCTCAGATATGAGTTCAAAGTTTGTTTAACCACGGTCAACATGCTCAAACCTTTCCAGAACAGCATCCTCATCGGACAAGCATGCCACCCCTTTGTGAACTGGAAAAGGGTGGCGAGTGGTGGTGGAAGGATCAGACTTAAGAGAGAAACACCAGCGAGTTCGGGTGGCGTTGGTCCCATTGTGTGCGTGTTTGCTGGCTGTTTGCTGACCGAAATGGACGGGGGGGGGGGGGGGGGAAAGCGGCAGTAACACAGAACTTCAGGGGGTTTGTCTTTTTTCTCAGCTGGATTCGTCCTGGCACGGACCCAGCAGTGTCTCTGGAATATTGGACAGTTCCACTTGAGCTTCACAACAACAACGATGGGGTGTGGGGAATTCTCGGAATCGGAGAGCGATGAGTGTAAACACACGCACACGGTTTGGGGGGGGGGAGGAGAACAGCATGTCACATGGAGGAAAACACAGATGGCTCGTTGTTCTGGACATCCGATAAGAAAACACACACACACACACACACACACACACAAACCACAGTGCTCAGGCAGGCTGGGGTGGGATTGCCCCCCCCACTTTCTCACCCCAAACCACCAAAGAAACCAGACAGAACTGGCAGGCTTTTCGTTGTAAAGTCTTTACATTGTAAAGTCTTTACATTGTAAAGCACTGTTTGGTGCTGCAATAAGCAATACAGGTGCACTTCTTACTCGGTGGAAACCCATGGGTTTTTAAGTTCCAACGGCTGGACCTCTGGGCTCCTCTTAAGCTGCTGGGGCCCCGGCGGTACAGTCCAGAGCCTGGTGCTGGCTCCAAGAGCTGTCGTCCGCAAGGCCACAAAATAAAAGCTGCAAGCGGTGGCCCTTTGGTGTGTGGCCCACGCGTGTCCCAGCGATGAGATGTCCTAGGGCCCTCCGTTGGGGCTTCAGACCTAGGATTCCAGCTGGCTCGAAGCCCAAGTCTTTAGAGAGGCGGCAAGATTGGGCCTGTAGGCTGGCACCTTACCCGGCTCCCTGGAAACGTGGGGGAAGACGCACGTGGAGCGCCTGCCTGTCTCAAGGGAGGCACCATCCCTTTTGAGGTTTCCTCCTCCTCCTCCGACATGGGCAGAATACAGGCCCAAACCGGTCCCTCTAAGACCTGATGGAAGATAGTAGCCGACTAATGAAAGTGGAAGGGTTTGGTGAGTGAGGAGGGGGGGGAAAGGTCTTTTCCTACTCTGTCCTTATAAGGGATTAGGGCCCCACGCTTTTAATCTTAAAATGCCTGGAGATTCCCACTCAGGCATCTTCTCATCCAAGCGGCTAGTCCTCATGGCTAACAAGGACTACTCACGGCTGGCTCCTACATGCATTCTGCACTCACCTGCCGGCCCTTTCCTCCTCTCCAGTGGAGAGGCACTACTGAAAACAGAACTTTAGTGTAGGTGCAAATTAAAACGCCCAGAATTTGCCTGATGCTTAAATTAGGTTGTTTATTTTCATTGGTGCATGTTGTTCTTCTGTTGAGGACATCTGAGGGTTGTTGAAGTTTTTCAGTATTCAGTTGATTCATCATGAGAATACATTCAAAGCAGAGCAATTACATTGTTCTGCTCGTAGGGCAAAAACCCTGAAATAGGGTGAAAATGATCAAGTACTCTTTTGAACCGTGGAAGGGAAATACAACACTGCTTTTCAGGGCTCTCCCTTTGCTCTCTGGCCTCTCCATTTCCCAGCAAATATTAACAGTTCCAAAGCAACCCAGGGGCAAACATTTTGTGTCCCAGGCAGACATTCCAGGCCCCATTGAAAAGTGGAGGCCCCATGGTTTCTGCAGGAAGGGTAAAATCCACAGGGATCAAAGGGTCAAGGTGGCAATCAAAGTCTGGTTTCAGTCTTTTTTGCTGGCTGGAGAGTTGTTTACAGGCCTTGCAGTGAAAATCTGGGGGAGGGAGAGAGAGAGAGAGAGAGAGAGGTATTGAAAGCCTTTGGAAGCTTTGCTGAGTCAGGCGATGCAGCTTAAGGTGGAAGAGGCCAAAGAGTTGAAAGAGATATTTTTTTCTTTCTTTCTTTCTTTCTTTCTTTCTTTCTTTCTCTTTCTCTCTTTCCTTCCTTCCTTCTCATTTTCTTCTTCCTTCCTTCCTTCCTTCCTTCCATCTTTCTTTCCGTCCCTCTTTCTTTCTTTCTTTCTTTCTTTCTTTCTTTCTTCATCACCCCTTCCTTCCTTTCCTTTCTCCATTATTCTTTCCTCCTCTTTCTTCCTCCTTCTATCCCTAGTTTCTTTCTTTCCTTTTTCTTTCTTTCTCATCTTTCCCTTCTATCCCTCAATAGCATCTTTCTTCCTTCCTTCCTTCCTTCCTTCCTTCCTTCCTTCCTTCCTTCCTTTCTTCCCTCCCTCCATCTATCCTTCCATCCTTCCTTCCAAACAAAATCAAGATCAGCTTCTCTGGCTTCAAAGGACTGAACAGAGCTGTACTCTGTACATGTTAGGAGGGATTGATAGCTGTAGCAGCCCCCCCCCAAAAGAACCACATGTTTCAACTAGTCTAATAATCCAAAAACCCGCAGTTAGCCAGCTCCTTCATCAAGAACCAACAGGAAGTGTGCAAGCTTCCAGGTAGCCCAAAAACCTGCTTATTTTACACTCAGAATGAGTCACCTGCCCCCCCCCCTTAAGGCAGCATGCTTAGATCCTGGCCCTCTTTCCTGTTCCCTATCCAAATTTGTACCCAGCACCCACCCGAGAAAAAGGACCCGTGGTTGCAAGCTCAAAGCGACTGAGTCCGAAAACAAACGGCCCGCTTCTGGTAATTGTGGAGAACGGATACTGGCCCTTTTGATCTCCCAGCAAACATCCCTGCGGGATTCTGACCATAATGGCTGTGACCCTTCCCTTGTGGCTGCAACAAGAAAGCGCTGTAAACAGAAGAGCCAAAGAATGGACCAAAATTAGCTGGTAGGGACAGGTGAAGTAAGGACATGAACAGAACCACGCAAACATTAGCAGGGGTCCCATACAGCCCCCCCCCCGTACACGCCGAAGCTTGTATGCTGTACACTCCCTTTTCAAGGAGAAAGATGGTGTGAAAACATTTAGATAGATAGATAGATAGATAGATAGATAGATAGATAGATAGATAGATAGATAGATAGATAGATAGATAGATAGATAGGAGGAAGGAAGGAAGGAAGCTAGTGGATAGATAGATAGATAGATAGATAGATAGATAGATAGATAGATAGATAGATAGATAGTGGATAGATAGATAGATAGATAGATAGATAGATAGATAAGAAGGAAGGAAGGAAGGAAGGAAGGAAGTGGATAGATAGATAGATAGATAGATAGATAGATAGATAGATAGATAGATAGATAGATAGATAGATAGATAGATAGATGGGAGGAAAGGAAGGAAGATAGAAAGATAGAGAGATAGGCTGGCAGGCTTTAGGCAGGGAGTTCTCCGGTATCTGGGGCCGTTTGTAGGAATTGCAAATCCATCTTTCTAACCCAGACATAACTTTTGAAATATTTCCAACAATCCACGAAAACCTTTTAGGCACGGATACCGGAGTTCATGGGCATGGGAGTCGGGCTGGATCAAGCGACCCTCCAGATTCAAGGGTGTGTGTGTGTGCCCACAACTGGAGTGTGCTTGTGTGTGTGTGTGTGTGTTAGTTGGGGGAAAGAGTATAACTCCCAGAATCCCCCCTCCGGCCAGGGGGCGGGGGGATTCTGGGTCTTGTAGTCCCCCCCATTAAAAAAACCATATATTCTCAAGCTCTTCCTTCTATAATAGAGAGAGGCGTCCTCCTCCCATCTATTCGTTTAGGCTTTGCTCGGTTCCACCTTAAGCTCCTCGCGGCGGGGGAGGCGAAAAGGGCCGGACGTGGGGCGGAGACTCGCCTTCAATTTTTTTTTAAAACCCGGATTGCCGGCCGGCTCCTTTCAGTAGTCGGATCAAACCGGATTCGAAGCGGATTAGAGCGCCGGTTCGTCCCAGGTAGATCTCGGGGTACGACCCGTCGCGTGGAGGAGGAGGGGGGGGTAAAGCATAAGGAAAATTCACCCATCCTTCCCCGGTTCCTTCCTTATTTATTTATTTATTTATTTATTTATTTATTTATTTATTTATTTATTTATTTATTTTGCAAACCACCATCGCCTTATTTAAGCCTATTTATTTATTTTTTTATTTTATTTAAGAGCTCTTTTTCCCGCGCCATCGGCGACGCCTGGAGCTTGTAACGTGGGAACGGGCCCCCGGGGTGCTTTCACGTGTAAGGGGGGATCCATGGGGTGGGGAAGGGCGGGTGGGGTGGGGCGATCGAGAGGGGATCCCCCCCCAAAAATGGCTGGCGTAGCCCTTTCCTTTAGCTAACACCCCCCCCCCCCCGCCAATTCCACACTTCTTATAGGGTTAGGTTTTCAGCATTAATAGTCAAGGCCACCCCGTTGAACGGGCGAGGTCTTGTCAATGCGATTTAATGGGAAGTTTTTGAACTGAAGGGTACCCTTTGGCGGAGATCCTGCCACGGGCTTCCGGATCCCAAGTCCCTGGGATTTGGGTCTAGAAAGATTCCTAGTATAAGGCAGGTCTAGAAAGACCCAATATGTTTGGTCTAGAAAGGTTCTGGGTATTGAGGCAGGACTTATTTACAAAGCCAAATTGGACCCAAGAGGTTCTGGGTGTTGACCCTGTTTTGGGTCCTTGGTTTGGGGTTGGGTGTCCTTGATGTTGACTGCTATGGGGTTCGGGGCAAGCAGATTATGAACTTCCAGTGGGTGATCCCTGGCTTAAAGCTGATCAGTCCTGTTCGCAGGGCGGTTGGGGGATTCTGGAAGTTGCAGTCCAAAAGCTATAATGTTGTCTGTTAATGCTGTAAGATGCCCCTCAATTCCTTGTTCTCAAATTTTTGAACATGCCTTAATTGTACTGGACTGTATATTACCGTAAGCCGCCTTGGGTTCTTTTCCAAGGGGAAAGCTGGGGTAAAAAGACTCTAAAATAAAATAAATGAATAAATAAATAAAAGGGTCTCCCCCACCACCACCCCACTGCAATTTTCAAGGTTATGTATCAGGGGTGGTTGTCTACCACGGACCCTATGGGGGAAGGTTCTGTTTTTGCCCGCCACGTACCCCCCCCACACACACACACCCTTTGACGGCTACTCCGTATCCTCTTCCCAGGTGACATCATGACCTCCCCGGCGGCCGTCACGGATCTGGACCTGAAAGATGTGGAGCTGAACGCGTTGGACACGGAGAAGCAGCCCATGAACGCCTCTTCCCCGCCGGCCGGCTCCCCCGGCAGCCTGGGCGAGAAAAACGGGGCGGTGATGGTGAAGGTGGATGAGGAAGAGGAGGAGGAGGAGGAAGAAGAGCGGAGGGCCCTGGCCAAATTCACCGGCCTCTCCAAGGAAGAGCTGCTGGAAGTGGCCAGCACCCCGGCCTGGGTGCGCACCCGCTGGGCCCTCCTCATCCTCTTTTGGATGGGCTGGCTGGGGATGCTGGCCGGAGCCATCGTCATCATCATCCAAGCCCCCCGCTGCAAGGACCTGCCCAAGCAGACCTGGTGGCAGAAAGGGGGCATCTACCGCATCCGGACCCTGGACGGGTTCCAGGACTCCAACGCCGACGGCAGGGGCGACTTGGCAGGTGAGGGAGACGGGCGGCAAACCTTTCGTTTGGCTGCCTTTTGGAAAAACAAGGGTGTGTTTGTGCTGTAATTCTCTCTCCCCCCCCCGCATCTTCTCCCCCCCCCTCTTCCCGGCACTGAAGAACCCCCTTGTGTGCTGGGTGTCGAAACCCATCGTTCCCCAGTCCGCCTCATGTCCAAACTTCGGTCCTCCTGATGTTCTGGACCACAACTCCCAGAATCCCAAGCCTGTATTTCCAATGGCAAAGGACTGTGGGAGTTGTGGTCCAAAACATCTGGAGGGCCGAAGTTTGGACATGCCTGGACCATTGGTTTGGAGGCAGGGGGATCTCTCAGGCGGCGCGTGAGAAAACCACTCGGACTGAAAATAGCAGTGCTAGACAGTAGACACACACACAAGGCTCCCCCCCCCCCCGGCCGCCGTCCCTGGCTGGTTTTTCCTTTAGCATTAACAACTAGCCCCTCCTACCCTTTCCCTTCCTAGAGGCTTTTGGCTGCTTTTGGCTCTTCTTGTGCCACCCCCCTCCCCCATAGCAATGCCATGCCTACGAAATGGCGTTTCCACTTTGGTTGAGTTCAATGGTTCTCAACCTGGGGGCCCGGGACCCCTTTGGGGGTCGAGAGACCATTTCACAGGGGTCACTGTGAGCCAGGGAAGAAAAAGGCGCAAACGGCTTGGGTCTGGGGGAGGAAGGGGGGAAAAGAGTGTGTTACAGCTTGATAGGTTGGAGGGGATGCCAGTCAATGGCACCGGAGTCTGGGAACCACTGCTTTCGTTGTTCCAGAATAAATGATGCTTCTTCTCCATGATTCAGCCGGCTGCTTAGTGGCGTTAATTCCCTTCGCTATGCCTCCTGCCCAGTAAAGCCAGCCTGGGTGGCCATTGGCAAAGGGGGGGCAGTCCCAGGGTACCCTCAAAAGAAAGGAAGAACTGCTTTGGGGTTTTCTCTCCCTGGAAAACCCTGAAGGGGACCTCCCCCCCATCATAAACCAGAGTCCGCTGGATACAACATCGTGATTAATACCCCTGACTCACAATTCTAAGCACAGCTAAGGTTTTTTTTAATAATAATAATAATAATTTATTGTCATTGTGTGTATATACACAGTATACACATACAATGAAATTCAGACACCCAGAGACCAGATTCAACACACACACACACACAAATCTCCAAACACTCTCACACACATTAAAAAAAACCCTTCAACACACACACACACACAAAATCCCCGAACACTCCCCCACCCACCCACCCCTGGCTTTCCACTAAAACGGACAAGGGGGGGGTGAGACTGCACAATTTAATGATGGATGGGTTCCTTCGGAGGTGAAATTTGAGGAAGCCTCCAGAATGTACTCCTAAGGAGCTTGGTTCAGCTGCCAAGCGGCGGCCTCGTGTTCAGTCTATAAGGGATCTCGGTCCTTGCCTACAGACCCCTTCCTCTGTTTCCCCCACCACCCCAGTGCCTGCCCCCCCTCCTGGCCAAACAGAGAGCTGGCCAAGTGTATAGCAGTGAACCCAGCAGGGAGGGAGGTCAGGGCAGCCTTTTGATCTGTTTTCCCAGGACATTGTGCACGGGTTGGGGGGCCATGTGATGATCAGGTGCTCTCTCTCTCTCTCTCTCTTTCTCCCCCCCCATTGACATTGTCTGGCGGGTGCCAGGCGGATGTGGCTAGCCGGTTCCAGCCGGCTCAGCTTTGGCCCGAGCAACCGCTGGTCTTTGTTTCATCATATCCTGACGTCAGCGAAACGCTGACTCAGCTCGGCCAGATAAAAAAGGTTGAAAGAGCACTTGGGTTCTTTCCGTTTCCGGCCATGCACTTCTCAGCCTCCCTCACGTGGTGAGGCGGGTAGAAGGCGACTTATATTTCTCCGTGGCCTCCACCGAGCCTGTGCCCCCCCCATCTCTAGATGGCTTTGACTACAATGCCCCTCATGCTGCCTCCCCAGCCTTGCTGTGTTCTCCTTGGGACCTGCCTCACCCTTCCCAGAGGCCTGGAAGGATAGGCGTATAACTTATAAATATCTGAAATTTACTTTTGTGTGCAAATTAATCCAGATTGGATCAATCCATTACTTGAATCACATTCATGATGAATCTAGTATTATATGTTTCCATTGTAGTCTCATTAGGAATATTTGTGTGATGGGTGGGAAATAGGAGGTAAAGGTAAAGGTTCCCCCCGGACATGCGTGATTGTGTCCGACTCTAGGAGCAGTGCTCATCTCAGTTTTTAAGCCAGTGTTGTGCAATTCCGTGGCCACGTGGCTGGCATGGCTGAATGCATTTCTGCTCACGGAACCCTGTTTACCTTCCCGCTTTTTACGGTGGTCCCTATTTATCTACCTGCATTTTTACATGCTTTTGAACTGCTAGGTTGGCAGGAACTGGGGTTATCAGCGGGAGCTCGCTACGCTGCGTGGCACCCGGGATTCGAACCACTGAACTGCGAAGTTTGCCGTCGACAGTTTGTAGAGCTTCAGAGAAACCCATAGCGAGGGAAAGAAACCAACCCTGCGTTATGAAAGCTTCAACGAGGAAGCTGTACCTCTCACACAACCTGGAAATATTCCTTTCTGCAACCACCGCTCCCAGTCTACAGCTCTAATGGCTCGTGAGAATGTGGTTTGGAACCGTTAAGTTTTCCTGCGAGCCCACGCTTACCGTGGTATTTTCAAACGGCGAGCACCTCCAGGCTTGCCAGAGCAAGTGGAATTAATTGGAAGCCGCATGATCAGCCTGTCAGCTTGAGGAACGACAATGGAACGGAGTTCATAATTAATCCTGGCACTCGACACCTTTTTGTTTGGTTGGTTTCAGCCGGCGGGTGCATGAACTTGGCAGAACAAGCCATTATGAACACGTACGCCATGCCCTGCTTCAAAAAGTTGAAGGCAGAGACAAGCTCCCCCCGCAAAAAAGACGATGAAGTTAGCACGATCAAGTTTTTGGGGGCTTCAATTTAAGCCTCGCCTGCTCTGCCCAACTTGGTTTGCTAGATTACCAGCCTGGGGTGCTGTCTGTACAGCTGGCTTCCCTCCTGCAGTCTTCCGTCTGAAATCGTAGTTTTCAATCCCTGGTGGTCTGGTTGTTTTGGGCCTCCAGCTCCCAGGCTCCTTGCTCAGCGTGCCCCGATGGCAAAGGGGAATTGTAGTCTGTCACAGCTGGAAGCTTGGAAACTCCTGGCGTCTGTATTGGTCAAAATCCAAGGCTAGATGGGAAATAAAAAAAAAACACAGGGAGAGGTGAGCAGTAACCCACATTCAGCAAAAATACACTTAACAGACCTAATTTAGGCCACTGTCTTCCCTACTGTGGCAGATACACTGTATTCATACTTAAACGATACACTATTATTTTTGCATCTGTATCAGTTCACACCCATTTCCGGTTTTTCTCCTTTCAGGAGTGGGTCATGCATTTTCTCTTCTGAGCAGCCCACTCATTAATAAGGAGTAAGTCGGTGTGTCCCCCCCCCCCCCCCATCCCCTCTTCATTTTCTGTCTTGCTTTTCGGAGTGTCAAAGTGGAGAGGCGAGGGCTGTTTTCCCCAAACCCCGCTGGTTCTCACGTTTTCCTCTCCCCCTCCTTTAACCCGCCCTTCTAGGTCTGAAGCAACGCATGGATTATATCAGTTCGCTCAAGGTGAAGGGTTTGGTGATCGGGCCTCTTCACCTCAACCCCAGAGACGACCAGAACGGAACCGACCTCCAAAAGGTGGACCCTGTTTTTGGCTCCTTGGAAGAATTTCGTGAGATCTTGCAAGCAGCAAAGAAGAAAAGTAAGGCTGCATCACAGAATGAATACTACTTCTTCTACTGGCTAGCTTTCGATAAGATCTATCTTCACAGCAGTGGCTCTCCATCTTTGAGTCCCCAGGTGTTCCCAGAAATCTTGGCCAACAGACGTAGCGGTGAGGGTTGCGGGGAATTTTAACCCAGAAACACTTGGAGGTGTAGGCCAGTGGTGGCAAACCTTCAGGTTTTGGGACACAACTCCCACAGTTCTTTGCAATCAACAATACAAGCTTGGAATTCTGGGCTTTGTGGTCCAAAAGATCTGGAGGGCCAAAGGTTTGCCACCTATGGCACTGGTGGTGAACTTTCAGCACTCCAGATGTTTTGGACCACAACTCCCACAGTCCTTCGTCATTGGCAATCTAGGCTGGGAATTCTGGGAATTGTGGTCCAAAACATCTGGAGTGCCGAAGGTTTGCCATCACTGACCTATGGTGAGTAGGGGAACCATTAAAGCAGGCAGGTCCAAACTTTGGCCCTCCTGATGTTTTGGACCACAACTCCCAGAATTCTAAGCTTAGATTGTCATTGACAAAGGACTGTGGGAGTTGTGGTCCAAAACATCTGGAGGGCCAAACTTTGGCCACCACTGCATTAAAGGGTTGGACGGGTCGCTCGGTGAGTTAAACCTGGAGGTTGCGAGTTGAGGACCCCCAATGGACATCTCAGTAGGAAACACACACCCCCCCCAGCCTGTGTGACTTTAAACAAGCTGCACAATCCCAGTGGACCTACGGAAGACGGCGTGGCAAATAATTTTTGAGTGCTCTCTACCTAGAAAGCGCTGACAACAATTGCCACCAGACAAAATTGGCCTGATGGCAGACGATAAGAAGAATAGCTGTGGTTCACCTGTCACTTTCTAACTTTTGCCGTGTCTCTTCTCAGGCCTGAAGGTTGTCTTGGATCTGACGCCCAATTACCAGAGTGAATATCCGTGGTTCAATCAGAGCATCCAGCTCAACGTGGCTCTCCAGGACAAAATGAAGGTGATCCAAGCATGCGGTGTCATCTTTCAAAAAAGGAATCTGTAGCGTTACTCGTTGCATTGTCGTGGATCGCACTGACTATCGGGGGAAAAACTTTTTAATGGTTAGAGCAGTATGGGAATGGAACCCAGGGCCTTTCTCCAACACTGGAGGCATTCAAGAGAAGTTTAGACAGTCACCTGGCAGATATTACTTGATCTGTACTTCCGCACCCAGCAGGGGGGTGGACACTCTTCCTATTTCATGAGTCTATGATTTCAAGTGATGTTCAACATTTAACTTTGTTGTCTCCACGAATACGCCCAAAAGATATTATTTGGTATCCTCAACGTGGCCTAACTCAAAAGGCTTTGGTGAGAATAAATTGAAGAGGAGAACTCTCTGCTGAATTGGTATTTTACTGCATACCTCTCAAAGAGGAAGGCAGAGAACCAACTTTAAAAAAAGTAGCCAGATTTTAAATTAATTTACTAATTAATTTAAAAGCCTCTTTCAACCAGAAATACAGTGTCTCAGATTGCGTTGATTGAAAAAAGGCTATGAAATCATAGAACTGGAAGGGACCACAAAGATCATCTGGTCTAACCCCTCCCAGAGTGCCAGGAGGTCCACTGATAAATTTTCCCAGTAAGTGGCCATCCATGTAGAAGTAATTTTAACTATTAGGACATTTTGCCTCGGGTTTGGTATAGATTCTTTATTCTTGCCAGTGTAATCTATGGGTGTTTTTTTTTTTAGTATTTTGAGTATTTTGACATGTTTCCCTCTCTGTCGGCTACTATTTCAAATGTTTGATGAGGCCTATCGAATTTCCATCTTGCTGTCCAAAAGCATAAGGTTTTCTTTTCCTCACGGGCATGGGCTCCTTTATTTCAAGGAATGGGGGGGGGTGTTAGCCTCACAACAGTCCTGTGAGGTAGGCCAATCTAAAAGAGAATGTCTTTCCTCCAGCACAAATCCCACAGTTACAGCGAAGGGAGAATTTGGATTGCTGTCGCTAACTGAAAGCAATTGTTCCCTCTTTCCTCATGGGTGTCTTTATTATTATTATTATTATTTAGGTAAATAAAATAGATGCCCGCAAAGTGAGTTGGCTAGAACATGGAGTAGATCAGTGGTTCTCCACCGGTGGATCCCCAGATGTTCCTCAACTGCAACTCCCAGAAACCCCTTCCAGCACAGCAAGTGGTGGAGGCTTCTGGGAGTTGCAGTCCAGGAACATCTGGGGACCCACAGGTGGAGAACGCCTGTAGTAGATCAGCCCAGGGGGAACTCAGGTTTCAAATGACACACTGAGGGCTAACAGCTTGCGTTGTTTTTCCTCCGCCCTCCCTCAGGACGCCATTGAATTCTGGATGAAGGAAGGCGTATCCGGGATCCAGCTCGGAAGCGTGGAGGAATTACAGGTACATAGTGACCGCTAAAAGCTTCTCTGCCTCCCTTCCTCCCAATAACTCTTTTTGAGGCTGGGCCGGAGCGTTCGGGAGCTTGGCAAATCGACACCAACAGCGCGGGTGGCCTCCCGGGGGCAGACGAGGAGGCAAATAAGGTCAAGGGTAGCCATCTTTAGTCACGGGGAGGAAATCGGGGTATTGTACACGATGGGGTAAGTGGCCGGAGTGCTCAGTGGTTTCGGTCTCTGAAGAGCCAGCCTGGGTAGCCTTGGGCAACCGGCACCATCTCAGGGCGCCCCCTAGAGGAAGGGAAAGGGAAAGCACTTTGGTATATTCTCTTCCTGGGAAACCCGGGAAAACCCCAATTGACTTTAAGGCAGTTATGTGATTATGTGACGGGATGGAGGTTCTCCGTATTCAACTGTCCTTTCTTCAGGACGCCCAGATCCTACGCGACTGGAAGAATCTGACTGAACAGTACAATGAGGACGACCACGGCCGGTAAGTCTCCCCAGCCTACCTGCACCTCGGCGGCTCTCTTGGAATACACCTCCCATCACACACACACACACACACACCCCTCACCAGGCTGGGGAGGATGGGAGCTA
This sequence comes from Phrynocephalus guinanensis, assembly GCA_037367245.1. Lineage (NCBI taxonomy): Eukaryota > Metazoa > Chordata > Lepidosauria > Squamata > Agamidae > Phrynocephalus > Phrynocephalus guinanensis. The sequence goes on along the minus strand of CM074754.1, from coordinate 11,810,997 downwards.
GTAGCTCCGACCGAGCTAGGGAGCGGAAGGTCGGGATTAGAAACCCTCTCCGAACCCACCTTCTATCTAAAATCTTCTCTCTTGAGTTCAAAACACCATGCAGTTTATCTGCGGCGAGGAGCATGAAATGAAAGTGGAAAACCTAAGCCTAAGCCTAAACCTAAGCCTAAGCCTAACCCTTCCCCACCAAGGCTAGTTTGCCTGCTTTGTGAATAGAGCATGTGAACTGGTTCAGCCTTTGTCCTGGTCACACTCCCCTCTCTTCCCATCCAAGCAGTCGTGTTTGGGAAAACTGAATTCCACCACCGTCGGACGCAACGCCCCTCGGTAAACCGGGCTAGACTAGGCGCCTTCTCACCTAACTGGAGTGCCAGGCCCTGACATCTTCCTCCTCCTCCTCCTCCTCCTCCTCCTCCTCCTCCTCCTGCAGGCTGCTGATCGCCGTGACGCAGAAGCAGGACCCCCAGGGCATCTTTGCCCTTCTGAACGAGACGGACGGCGCGGACGTGCTGACCAGCGAGTACCTCGCAGGGATGGTGAAGCACCCCGAAGAGGCGACACGAGGAAACGTGGCCGAGAGCTTGATCAACAACTACATCCAAGAGGCCGGGGACAAGTGGAGTGGATGGAGTGTGAGTACTAAGCCATTGGGGGGGTGCACATAGGTATGTCCTGGGGGTGGTCAGGGGAACTGACACATGTTGGTCAGGGAAATTAAATTTTAATGGCAACCCGTTCCTTGGTTTTGGCCCCTTCCCCCCTTTCTCACTTTGAGAGCTAAAGGACTCTCTGCTCCTAGGGAGTTTTCACCTGCTTATGTGTATCAGCCCAGACTAGATTTTTTTTAACCCCTTGGGGTTCCCGCTATGAAAGGACAGCATAGAACAGTGGGCTGTCACAGCAGAGGGAAGTTTCCGGTTGAATCCTAGGCTCTCCGAGGCATGCTCTGGGGCAAAGTGGATCAGCGGATACGGATCCCGCTGATACGGGAGCCCCAACTGTCCTACATTAATATTTTGCAGGGTCGCTCACTGCTTTTCCTCCCACAGGTGGCTAGACTGAATGTCGGGGGGGTGGCCTCTCCGGTGGGTGAGCCTCTTCTCCGCCTCTACCACATGCTCCTCTACACGCTACCGGGAACCCCCTTCACAGACTACGGGGACGAGATTGGGCTCCGAGATCTACCGGGGAAGGTAGGTGGTGAGAGAGAGAGAGCGATAAAAGTGCTGAATCTAAACCAGGACATCTTCCTGCAACGTATTATTTTTGACACGGGGTTTGTCCGTGATGTGGCTGCGTTCAGACATCATAAGGCAGTGATGGCGAACCTTTTAGAGACCGAGTGCCAAAACTGCGATTGAACATCCACTTATTTTCACCAAGTGCCAATGCAGCCATTTCACCTGAATCCAGGTGGCTGTGAAGGGGCGATGCCGGGTCCCCGCAGAAAGGGCTCTGAAGGCCACCTCTGGCGCCCGGGCCATCGGTTCGCCAGCACCGTCATAGGGAGATTTTAAAAGCAGGTCTGCTCCTGTTGACCGCACGCAAGCGAGGATGCTGGGGTGTGCTTTGCATGGAGGGGGAACTGGAAAAGGTGCAGAAGAGAGGGACTAAAAGGATGACTTGGCTGGGGGCACCTCCCTTATGAGGAAAGGCTAAAACATTTGGACCTCTTTAGTCTGGAAAAAAGGCGCCTGAGGGGGGATATGATTTGAGACGTACAAAATAATGCAGGGCATGAGTCAAGTGGATAGAGGGAAGCTCTTCCTCTCACAAAATACCAGAACTAGGGGACATCCACTCCAATTGAGGGCTGGGAGAATAAGGACAGACGAAAGAAAATATTTTTTCACCCAGTGCATTGTTAGTCTGTGGAACTCCCTGCCACAGGGTGTGGTGATGGCATCTGGCCTGGATGCCTTCCAAAGGGGGATTGGACAGATTCCTGGAGGGAAAGGTCCATCCCAGGTGACAAACCATGATGGAGACGTGTCATCTCCAGGCTTAAAAACCGGGGTCCTTCAAGGGCCAGATGCAGGGGAGTGGGATCAGGAGACAGAGATCTAGTCTTATGCACTCCCAAACGCATTTGGTGGAGCCACTGTGAGATACAGGAAGCTGGACTTGGTGGGCCTTTGGCCTGATCCAGCAGGGTTCTTCTTAGGTTCTTAGGTTCTTATGGGTTTTTGGTCCAAGTCGCAGCCATGCAAACCGCAACACTTTCTTACTCTCCCTTGCAGCCTGCCGCCTCTTCCGTCGCACGCATGCAGTGGGACAGTTCGGCCAATTATGGATTCTCAAAAGAGCCTCAGCCGCCCAGCAGCTTGGCAGAGACCAACGTCACAGTAGAGGTGAGAAGCTCCCTCAAGAGACACGCAAGGGGGAGGATTGCACTTCTGGGCACAGATCATTTGCAGGCATTGGCCTCACCTTGTGACAAATAGTCCCTTAAGTAAATGTCTGTTTGTTGCAGATGCTGGGGTGCCTTAGGCATTGCATTCAGTGGGGAGTTAGAATTCCTTTTCTTTAGACTCGTTTCTTTCTATGGGTGTTTTGTGTGTCCGCTGGAAACTGATTTCTCGGGGTCACCCCCCACCCCCAGCCTGGAAAAATTGCCTTTAAACTGCCCTTTTATTTGGTGTGCCTTAAGCCCAAATCCTAGGAGTCGAAGCTGCTTTTAAACGCTAAAAAATAAAAATAAGATCTTTATTTAAACAGAAGGACCGGTAGAATTACAATGTAAGCCTTGAGGTTACATTGAAATACATTCCTGATTTCCCCCCACATCAGTTGCTCTTTTCAGATACAAAGTAACTGCAATATAGACATAATTGCAATTTATTATCTCCTTTTTTTACATCCACTACTGGGTATTGTAGAAATGGAAGACGAAAGAACGTTTTGAGGACTGAAAGTTTCCCAGCCCCTTTAAAACCAATTTATTTATTTCTGTTGCATTCATACCCTTTTCTTCCCCACATGACCCAAGGCAGCTTAACCATTTTAAAACAGGTTATATTGAAAAGCTAAGGGATATACTAAGTTAAATGATGATGAGGTGCCATCAGTTTTCACTTATGGTGAACTGTTTTCGGGTGGAGATGACTCAGTAGTGGTTGACCCGTTCCTTCTTCTCGGGGGGGGGGTGTTGCGGGGGTTCCCTGGGACGGTGCAGCTTTGCCCACGGCCACCCAGGCTGGCTGTGCTCCAGGGAGGCCCAGTGCGGGTTTCGATCTCCTGACCAAATACATAAACCATAAATCACAACGCTACAAAGCAATTTAATCAGTATGCATTTAAAACTAGAAGCTCAAAACAAATGTGAACCATTTTAAAAAAAATACATCATCTTTTAAAGAAACAGCACATCAACGTTGTCTTAATGCGGGGTGGGTGGGGGGGGGACCTGCCACAAGATAAATGTCTCTACCCACCAGCAGGGAAAGAGCAGAGGGGTGGCCAACCCTGGCCTCCTGTGAGAATTTATTTATTTAGTTAGTTAGTTAGTTAGTTAGTTAGTTATTTACCATCCGATTTTCCCGAAACGGAACTCAGGGCAGTTAACAAGAATAACATACAACAATTCAATAATAACAATAAATAATAATAATAATAATAATAATAATAATAATAATAATAATAATAATAAGTTCCACAAAATGACATATAAGAAAATCAACAGCAAACAGTAGAACCCGCGCTCTACTGGGGTGGTTGATAGTCAGTGATCAATTATTTATTTATTTATTTATTTATTTATTTATTTATTTATTTATTTATTTATTTATTCAACTTATATGCCACCCACTACCCAAAGGTCTCTGGGCGGCTTACAATCAAAAGAATTAAAACAGTTTAAAATGGTTAGAAATAGAATAGCAATAAATCATCAAGCAGTAATAAAAAACCTTACACCAAAATCATTATCCTAAATCAACGGGCGAGACGAACAGGAAGGCCCTCCCCCCTCCCCCCTGGCTGGGCTCAAGGGTGGAGAAGAGGCAGTCTTCCCGATAGCATGCGATCAAGTTGTTCATTCTACTGAAAAGTGCCTGGGGCGTTTTCCGTTGCTCCGAATTCTAACCCCTGACTTGTCTTCCTCCTCTTTCTCCTGCCTCCCGCTTCCAAACAGCAACAGAGCGGCGACCAGGATTCGGTCTTGTCTTTTTTCAAGCAGCTGAGCGAGCTGCGGGGGAAAGAGCGCTCCCTCCTTCACGGCGAATACTCCACCGCCCAGAGCGGCAGCCGAGCGTCTTCTCGTACCTGCGGGTCTGGGACCAGAACAAGCGCTTCCTCGTGGTGCTCAACTTCGCTCCCCGAGAGACCACCGTCTCCATCGCCCACCCGGACCTCCCGCTGACATGGCCGTGGAGCTCAGCACGGACCCCGGGCGGGAGAAGCAGCAGCAGCTGCCCTTGGGCAGCCTCACGCTGGGCCCTTCCGAAGGACTGATGCTCAGCTTCGTGTACGTGGCCTAGCCAGACACCGGTGCCTCCCTCGGCTGCCTTCCGGACGAGGGGACCGACGGGGCCCTTGCCCTGCCGTGACAGGAAGGAGACCGCATTCGATTCCTTAAAAGAATTGCCGCTTGCGCGTCATTTTCGTTGCCTTCTCTCTCCTCCTGGACTCCCTGCCTGATTGCTCCCCCTTGCCTTCCTTCTGCTTTCTACATTCCATGATCTTCTGGTACTACGTGGAGCAGCAGACCCTTAAAACCAGACAGGGAACGCCTCTCTGTCCAGGTATTGCTGGACTCCCAGATTATTGGCCATGCTGAGCTGATACGAGCCGCCGTCCACCATACCTGGAGGGGTTCAGACAGCTGCTAATATTGTCCTCTAGTGGCACCTCCCCCCCACGCCCCTCTTAATTAAAGCACTCTTAACACTCAATATGAGGGGGTCCATGGTTATAGTACTGAAGATCAATTTCTGACTGGTTTTCAGATGGGTTGTGTTGTGTGTGTTGTCCCTTAGTCTGTTCTTTCCCCTCTAACACGCAGTGGTCACAGCTGTGGCTTTTGCTCCAAGTACAGTCCCCAGGCCCTTTTTTGGGGGGTGTAGGGGGTGTGGGGGGTTGAGGGGCTGCCTACTGAACTAACTGGGTATTACTACAGGAGCACTGTGTCCATTCTTTAGTACGTTTGAAGCCTGACTCGGAAGAAGTTCAATAAACTTCTCTCTTTTTCCCTGACTCCCGTGTGTTGTTTTTTTTTCGTTTCACTGTGGTAATCTCTGTGTACTGTATCTGATACATGGGCTTCTTAAATCCCGTGGCCGTTCAAGAGCACTCCATCCAGAGGAAGCAGGTGAGGCCAAGTTTTTTTTTTATATATTCCTTCTTCCATGCGAAGCATGGCTTCCTTCAGGGAGTGGCTCCATCACACTTTGTTCTTCCTCTTCTGCTGCCATTTGGTTTTCCCTAGCCTTGTGGCTTTTTTTTTCCAGCCAGCCTCGTTCATGCTGGGCTCGCTCCAAAGAATAACAGCCTCGATTTAGCCTTTTTGGGGTTTTTTTTTTTTGGCTCTCCATTGGGTAATAGCAAAGCTTTATTAAACTCTCCATAGTTCCTAGTTGACATCCCCGCCTCCCCTTTAAGTGCCATTTTATTTCCTGGATCTGTTCGCCTCCCTTTAAATCGCGCCATTAAAACGCCTCCGACGCCATTTCCCCCCCCCCCCTCCCCTTTCCCTGACGTAACGCGCCGGCGCCATTAACCCACTTTCCAATCCCAGCAGGCCGCCCTCCAGCCGCTGCGGTTCCCCTTTTAAGCGCCCTCCACACCTGACGCAATGCAGGTGAGGCTCGGCCAATGGGGCGTCAGGGAGCCGCGCACGTGACGCGGGAAAGGGGGCGGGAAAGGGGCCGCGCGGCCCTTTAAAAAGGCGGGGCGCCACGGTGGTGGGTGGGAGACGCTTGCGGCCGCGGGGCCAACCAGTGCCGGGGACTCGTTTGGGGGCGTGGTGTGGGCGGGGGTCAGAGAGGGCGCGCGGAGGGGGAATACCGGCCGGGAAGGAGCGAGTGATGGAGGCTTAGGAAGGAGTCCGCCCGCGCGGCTGAAAGGGAGAGGAGGAGCGGCCGTTGGTGGCGGGGCCACAGCGGGCCGGGCGGAAGGAGACGGAAGAAGCCGCAGCCGCCTTCCTTCCCCCGTCGCCATGGTGAGCGAGCCCCCCACCCCCACCCCCACCCCCCACATCCTCTGTGGGGGGGGCTTCAAACGGGGCACCCCCATTGGGATGAGGAAGGAGGGTCTTTATAGGAAGGGGCACCCCCCCTTCTCTTGAGGGGTTATCTTTAATTATGGGGGAGGGACCTTTTAAAATCTTTAATTCCATATAAATTATGGGGGGTTTGAGATGCGAGTGTTTGTGTGTGTATTTGGGTACCCCACGCCCATGATCATGAGGGGGGTCCTTTATAGAGGGGGCAACCCAGTTAGGAAAGGGGGGGTGTCTTTAATTGGGGGATTGACAGCTTTAATTTTGAATCGATTTTGAATGAGGGTGGGGTCTTTATTGGGATGAGGCACCCTTGTTATATTGGGGCGCGCGCGCTGGAGCTGGGATCCCCTTGTCATAGAGAAGGACGCCCACTTGTGATGAAAGGGTCTTTATGTGGGGGGGCAAAGCTTTCACGTTAATTGATAGGAGGACCTCCCTAGTCATGGGTTGGGCGGGAGGGAGTGAGGCCAGGATTGTGGGATCCCCTTTGTTATGATGGGAGTAGCTTATACAAGAGTAGGCTTCCCAGGATACGAGAAAGTCATTAATTGGGGGCACAGTCCTATATAGGTGGGGGTCTTTTAATTGGGCGGCAGCCCTTCCTATAGGGGTGACTCCCTACGAGCAGCACTCATTCATGTGAAAAGACCCCGCGTCTCCCGTCCCAAGTAAGGTTTTTTTAGGTTAGGACCCCTCCATTGGTCCCCGATAAGGGTCTTTATTTGAGGGTTTATTGGAGGGGGACACCTATGATTATGAAGGGGGGTTCTTTTAAATATTGGGGCACAGCTTTCTGCTTGCGGGCCATTAATTTGGGCACCACACAGAGGGACGTCCTACTCCAGGGATCCTTCTGAGGGGAGGGGGATGCTTGAGTTGAGGGGAGCCCTTGTGTCCGATATGGTCTTTATAAGGGGCACCTTGTATATGAGCGTCTCTAATTGGCAGCAACCTGTTACCTTATAGTGTGGCGGCTTTAAAATGGGGCCCCCTTGTTATATGTAGGGGTGGGGGAATGCGGAGGCCAGTGTTGCAGAAGGAACCTAGAAGGGGGGAAAACGGTGTCCTCGGGTAGGCCAGCCCTGTTGACGGCTGTGATGGGTGTGAGACGAGAGAGGGTTCGGAAGTCACATTTCCCCGCCCTCTCACTCACCCCTTAGTTGCAGTCGAACCATCTGACCGTAGGAGCTCAGATTTGCAGGTGAGGAAGGGCTCCTCTTTTCTTGGAGCTTCGTGACGTGGTGGCAACCACGTGCACACACGGTCGTCACATAGCGTAGGTGCCGGGCAGACAATAAGAGAACCTCCTCGAAGCCGGTGTGTTATCCAGTCAGGAGTTGTCGTTCCTACCGCCAGCTAGTCTCCTGGATCCATGAACCGGGGGGGGATTCGCTCTCCGACAACTCCATCCAATCCTGTGGTCACTTAATGAATTGCGTGCCACCAAACGAAGTTCCGACTCTTTCGGGGATTTCTGGATAGGTGAGGTGCCTCAGAGGTAGCGTCGTAAGTCCCTTCGTTCCGGGACAGACCTCATCCTCGGCAGCGTGCCCCAACCTGGCTCTTCTCCCCCGAAAAAAAACAACCCTGGGAGACTGAACTCCCAAACCTCATGTCCTCCTAAGCCACTGACCGTCCAGCCTCTGGCTTCTGTGAATTGCACTAGTTGCTGATCTCTAACCTCAATGCTGCTTCTGGGGACGAACCGAGACTTAAATATGCATCGGCTGCCTCCGCTGGACCGCTTAAAGCTCGTGCCCAAAACTTCGCCTGCAGATGTGTTTTTTATTGGGTGGGAAACCGCAGCTCCGCAGGAAATCTAAAGCTAGCTTCCGGTGAACAAAGGACTGTGGGAGTTGTGCCAAAGACATCCGAGGCGAAGTTTGGACAATCCTGATGAAAGTGTGCTGAGAACGTGTTGGATCCCCGTTCCCTCCACTCTTGACTACTAGCCTGTCCCCGAAATGAACACCTTCGCAGTGACGTTTATGTAGTGGAAGAAGATCGGGTAGGAAGCAAAGCATGCCCAATGATACTTCCAGCAAAGCGCCTCCCCCCCTCCTACCTCCCAGCGAACAGGCATAACCTTGGAGCTAAGTCCGCCGTGAAGGGATGTCGTCCCCCTGTCCCCACTAGCCAAAGTGCGGTAGTTTGGCCTAAAACCTGCATTTCCGGGTCCAGAGCCTTTTGCAGGAGCCAGCTTCACCCCACCTCCACCCCAAACACACGTGCCATTTGTTGGGCGCGTGTTGGCTGGACCTCCCTGGGGCTGAACTCTCTATCTCCTGTTCCCCTTTCCCTTTTTAGATTTCGAAAATGAGCCCTTCTCCATCCTTTGACTATGACGTGGACGGCTCCATCAACCACCAAGGAGCACGGGCACGTAGTGATGCCTCGTCTGCTGCAGAACCCCACCGAGGCCCAGAGTTGCCAGTGACATGATCACCGCAATGGACCCCGACGGTGAATGAGAGCCGAGCAGGTGCGTGGGCAGTGCGTCCTTTGGGAGGATGACGGAGGGGGTGTGGTCGTCAAAGAGATGGGAATTGGGATAGGGTTCAGGCAACGATCATGGATCCTGCAGACTCAGGGACATGAAAGTTGGAATAGTTTGAATTGTATTTTCTCCTGTGACAGGCGCTCATTCCACCCACAAATTGTGCGGCGCCTCAGATAGTTTGGTGCATATAAGATGCAACCAAATTACACCAAGAATTAACCATTTAAAAATGTATTTTTAACGATGTAAACCCA
>CM074754.1:11629273-11801523 GCA_037367245.1 Phrynocephalus guinanensis | reverse complement strand
CCATCCAAGGCATTTCTCTTTATGTAGCTGAAACAAACTCATTGCCCCATTTATTGGGTGCATAAGTCAGCAGGTGAAATTGACCAGGATAAGAAGCAGCTTTTTTTTAATGTTTGTTTTCTCTGCCTTTCCGGGGAACATCTGAAACGGCTTTCCCCCCCTGTCCTTCTGCGCTAGGTGGCCCAAAATCTTCCCCTCAAGGAAAGGCTCCACGGGAGAATCAGCTGCTCCGCGTCGGGTGGTCTGTTGATCTCTCTCGTTTACAGCTAGGAGAGTCGTCCCTCTTTCTCGGACCCATCCTCTCTCAGTCCATTCGAGGCTGGCGGTGGCGGCAGTGCTGCTGCTGCGGCCGCCGTTGCCTCCTCCGCGGCCGCCTGGCTGAAGCCCGGTGCTCCCGATGCAGGGGACGTCAAGTGTTGCTCTCTTGCAGGTGAGGATGAATTTTCTTATGGCTACGATGGACGAGGGTTGAAGGCGGACAATGGGCAGTTCGAAGACTTTGGTCAGCCCTTTGGGGAGAATGATGTAATCGGTTGCTTTGCCGTAAGTGTAGCGAGCAAGGCCTCGGGCCGGCTCTAGAGGGGGGGGGGCTCTTCGGCGTCGTCGGAGTAGGCCGGGATGAGGGGGAGAACCGAGCGGTGTGCGTGTCGCTTTGAAAAGTTAACTGCTGCCCTCCCCGTTGGGGGGGGGGACAAGGACACCATGGACACGTGCCCTTTTTGAAGACCGCTGGGATGTTTCCGACTTAGCTGGCCGGGGAGGGGGTGGGGAGGGTGGCTCACCAGGAGACCGAAAAGCTGCCCTTGCCTTCTCTTTTGTCTTGTCTTCCGGGAGGGGGGGGACTGGGTTGTTCTTTCGGCACTGTGTATGCTTGCGTGAGCCCCGGGATGCCCCACCCCCCCCCCTGTGTGCACCCCTTGATGCTCGATTCTCCCCCTCCGTTGCAGAACTTTGAGAGCGAAGAGGTGGAGCTGTCCTTCTCCAAGAACGGGGAGGACCTGGGGGTGGCCTTCCGCATCAGCAAGGAGCTCCTTGGTGACCGAGCCCTGCTACCCCACGTCCTGTGCAAGAACTGCGCCGTGGAGCTGAATTTTGGCCAGAAGGAGGAGCCTTCTTTCCCTGTTCCCGACGACTACGTCTTCATCCATGCCGTCCCCGTTGAGGATCGAGTGCGCACCCCCCTGCCCCCCAAAACCTCCGGGGAGTGCGAGGTAATTGTGCTCAGGTCCCGCGGTTCCTCCCGTCTCTTCCGCTGGGCTCGTCCTTGGTCAATAGTTCAGAGGTGGAGAGCTCTTTCTAAAAGGGGGGGGGGGTGGAGATCTGATCAGTGGCAGGACAGGGAGGACCCTAAACTCGCCATTTGGTCACCATTTTGACAATCGGGCCTCCCAAACGTGATAGACAATAATAATGATGTGCGTTGATTCCAGCCGCCAGGGGTCCTTTCTAGGGTTTTCTAAGTAGCAAATACTCCATAGTTTTCCCATTTCCTTCTTCGGGTGGGGGTGGGGGTGGGTGGGGACCCTGGGACTGTGCAGCTTGCTCAAGGCCAACCTGGCTGGCTTTTTCCTCCGAAAGACACAGGGCAGCGATGGAGAACCTTTGAGAGACCAAGAGTGCCCAAACTGCGATTCAGAACCCACTCGTTTTCCGCCAAGTGCCAATACAGCCATTTAACCCGAATACAGGTGGCTGGGAAGGGGCGATGTCGGGCGCCCACAGAAAGGGGCTCCGAGGGCCACCTTTGGCACCCGGGCCATCGGTTCGCCAACACCGGCGTAGGGGGAATTGAATTCCCATTTCCTGGTGGTACAACTTGATAACCTGACTCACTGGGCGACCTCGCCCAGTCTCGCTGAGAGAAAAGCGAAACGTGGCGGTCTATAAATCCAAAAGAAGAAATGAACAAAATGAATCCATGTTCCTTTCAAGGTGCTCCTCATGGTTGGGCTGCCTGGCTGTGGGAAAAGCCACTGGGCCCAGAGCCACATCCAGGAGAACCCAGACAAGCGCTACAACGTTTTGGGGACAGACGCCATTCTCTACCAGATGAAGGTAAGAAGCCCCAGGAGAAGCCCGGCTTGGTTCCCAACTCAGGCTGACACGTATCCTTTGTGAAGTTCCAGGCTTGCTTCTCTCACACCTTACGGGTCATTTCTGCCTCTGCTGGCCCACGTTGCTGTTTTTAGCGTGCGTGGACCCCTGTGGAACTTGGAACTGGTCCAGCAGCTGCCCGTTGGCGTGCGTCTGGCTTTTCTAATCTCTGGGCGCTTGCGGAGGAGCGAGCGCCGGAGGCGAGAGCAAAACCTCCGCTCAGAGCTCGTCCCTCTTTCATTGCTGCGTAAATGCGGCGGCGACGAAAGGTGTGCCTGGCCCTTGAAGAGCCTCAGCTTCTGCTCCCTTGGAGGGCTTTTTAGACCGGCTGGACTCTTCACAGAGGACCCTCTCCCTCCCTTTGTTCCACCTGGGGTTTGTGTCGGCTGAGAGGTGTGCCTGGCCCTTGAAGAGCCTTCAGCTTCTGCTCCCTTGGAGGGCTTTTTAGACCGGCTGGACTCTTCACAGAGGACCCTCTCCCTCCCTTTGTTGCACCTAGAATTTGCTCCTCCGCATGTCGGGACGCAGGAGGATTTTTATATGTTTTGTTGTTTTAATAGTTCTATGTTGTTTATGCTTTATATTTGATGTATTCTATTGTTGTTTTGATATGCATTGCTTTCGTTAGCCGCTTAGAGTACTACATGTAGTAGATAAGCGGGATATAAATACAATAATAATAATAATAATAATAACCGGACACCGGTGTCGGATCTCGATTAGGTGGACGGAGGGTGGGCCTCGGACTTCGGGAGGGAAGGGGAACTCACGAATGAACCCGAAGAAGCATCAACCGAGACGTGGATGAAAAGGCACCGGAAGGCAGAAGTAGATTCCTTCCGTCGTCCTCTCCGCCCGTTTAGGATTTCCACGGGTTTTCACCACCGCCAATTTCCTCCTTCTCCCCCCTTCCTCAGACAAGCGGCCCTGTAGCTGAAGAACCCTTGGAAGTTGCTGCCCGAGACCAGCTGCTTCAGCAAGCCGCCCGTTGTGTCAGCAAGCTTGTGCAGATTGCGCCCAGGACGAGGAGAAACTTCATTCTTGATCAGGTATTTTGACTTTGTTGACCCTCGGGGGGGGGGGGGGCGGACGTGAGGAGCCCCGGCGCCCCAACCTCTTGCTATGCGAGGAAGATTCCTGCCACTGCATTTTTTTTTCATATGCCTTTCTGGCCGATTGGTGGGGGAGAAAGCGTGGCACGCCTCCGTGGCCGAAAGGGGCGCTTCGAAACCTCTGGCAGAAGAAATAAAAGGGCAAAAGGAAATTATTTCTCTCTCTCTATATGTGAGGTTGATCCTTTTACTCTAGGGAGGGGGGTTGTTGGTGGCAGAGAAATGGGGGTTTGTAAAGTGTCGCTTGGCCGTCCCACTCCCGTCTTACCGAGCGGCCTGTTTTTGTTTCGTTTTTCCCTCCAGTGCAACGTCTATAACTCGGGCCAGCGGCGGAAGCTGCTCCCTTTCAAGGGTTTCGTTCGCAAGGTGATCGTGCTGGTCCCCACCGAAGAGGCCTGGAAAGAGCGCCTGGAGCAGCGGAAAGAGGCGGAAGGAGACGAAGTGCCTGAATCGGTGATGCTAGAGATGAAAGGTGGGGCCCTTGGGGGGGGGGGAAATCTGCCGAAGGCCCTCCGGGGCGGGGCAGCGGTAGCGGAGGGGTGCTGGTGGTGGATTTTTGCTTGTCCCGCAAGGCTCACCAACGTTGTCCCTTCCGGTCTCAGCCAACTTCTCTCTCCCGGAGAAGTGCGATTACATCGATGAAGTCCTCTACCAAGGGCTGGCCAAGGAAGAGGCCCAGCCTCTCGTCACCAAATACAAAGAGGAGGCCCGGAAGCTGCTTCCGCCCTCGGAGAAGCGGACCAACCGGCGCAACAACCGGAACAAGCGCAACCGTCAGAACCGCAACCGCGGCCAGGGATACGGTGAGGCTTCGAGGAGGCGGGAGGCGGAGCTGCTCCCTGGAGGGGACCCTCAGGCCCTCCTCCTCCTCCTCCTCGCGTGCTCTTGAAGGGCGTCCCTTGGCCCCCAAATGAGAAATGTGTCCCTCCCCCTTCCTCTCCTGCGGGCAAATGCCCTCCCTCCCTTCTTGGATCTGCCCCCTGGTCTCCCGGCCTTTCTCTTTTGAGGCCAAGGCTGCCTCGCCGCGCCCGAGGAGGCGCAAGAGGCACCATGGAAGACGCTAGAGGACACGGCCCGGCCGGCCCGGTGGATTTTGCTTAAGTTTGAAGTCCACGAAGCTCCCTTATCCTGAAAGTTAGGCAGTCCGTCTTCTTAGGCTCCCGCCCCGCCCCTGTGGCCCAGGTTCTGAAGGCTCGACCTTTAGTCTGCCTGTGTTTGGTTCTTTGCCATTCCTCTGCGTAGTTTGCCTAGACTCCGTTTCCCCCAAAGACCAGTCTGGGACCTCTCGCCTTTGTTTTCTATCCAGCCTCCCCTTAAGTTAGATAAACGGCATTGCCGTCCGTGTCCAGCAACTCATCTGTCCTTAAAAGTCTGCAGCGTCTTTTAATCCAAAAGAAACCCTTCCATCAGGGGGAGAGAACCAGATAAAAAGCGGGTCATTTTGATTGAACGGGAACAATGGGTTTGAACCACTAACCTCTGCTGCTGCTGTTGCACATTAAAATTGCCTTAGAAGTTTGTTACACGTGCCTTTTTGCATAGTTATTTTCTTGGCTTTGTTCTGTTTGTCCCCCTAACGAATTCAATGCCTGATGAATGACTCTCTCAAGGCTTTTGCCGGTAGCTATGCTTCCCCTCTGCTTCTTTCTCTCTCTCTCCCCACTTTTGCTACTAGGAATCATTTCTAGATTTTGATCCGTTCACCGTCAGAAACAGTTTCTGCTGCCGAGTAGACAGATTTTCAATGTTGTCTTGCAGAAAAGTGGAATTATTTTTTTTTATTTTTTTTTTTACAAAAATTCTCCCTGAGAGCAATATTTGTTTTGTTTTTTCTTGGCAGCTCAGCCCAGGCATTCAAGTATGCAGCACCCCCCCGGGCTGCTGTGTGAGTAGCACAATGCTCTGCGGGAGGGAGGGAGGGAAGCATGGGGGGGGGATACGGAAAGGGGTGGTGGCCGTTTGGGGCTAGAAGGGAGGCAGTCGAAAGGGACTGGACGGAGGTCAGATTGGTGGAGAAATGAGCACCGTTGGCATTATACTGTCCCTCTAAGACGTAACCTTTCCGAGGTGAGCGTCTTCCCGTATTCCCCCGCATCCCAAATGTGGAGGGCTTCAAAAAGAAAGCTCAGCTGGCCAGCACCCCTGACCCAAAGAAGCTTTGGCTCACCCAAACACATTTTGTAAGTGGCAAGTGTCGTCTCGCGTCCTGGGTCTACGCTTCCCGGAAGAGTGAATGGCTCAGCAGCTCACGCCTGCCTCTCGACTCCACTTGCTTCTTTCTGTGCTTCCGAGACCCTCTGCTTCTCCAAAAAAAGAGAGGCACCCGGCCAGGTGCAACAGCCGTTCTTAAATGGTCTCCCCGTACTTTTACAAGCATGTATTCCGCGCTGCGTGGCTGTGGTTTATTTAACTGGATGGCTGTGGTATCTTGTGGAACCCCCGCCCAGAGAGGAACGACCCTAACGGGGCAGGATAGCCGTGGAAATACTAAGTCCATCAATACTGTTTGACACACCCCCTCCCCTCCCCTCCCCTTTGCCTTATGCTTCCTTCAGTTGGTGGCCAGCGCCGGGGTGGCTACAACAATCGGGCTTACGGCCAGCAGCAGCAGCAACAGCAACAACAGCAGCAGCAGTACTGGGGGCAGCCTGGGAACAGAGGCGTGAGTAATGCTTCCGGCTCGGTGTTTTATCGCGTCGAATCCGTCAGCCGGGTCCCTTCGGCCAGTAAGCGGAGGTGGCGCCCGAGGGAGGTTTGAGACCTGGGTGCGCTTTTAGCGGGAAGGGTCGTCCTTCACAGGGGTTGGGAAAAAAAAAAAACCCACCGGGCTTGCTTGGGGCCAGGAGGAAGATAGCTGCTCCGCGTTTGGGTCACTTCTGCGGTTTGGCGCACGTCTCTCGGACGGCGGCGGCGAATCTCATCTGGTTGCTTTGGTTCTTAGCAGGGCTACCGTAACTTCTACGACCGATACCGGGGGGAATACAACCGCTTCTACGGACGCGATTACGACTACAACAGATACAGAGACTATTACAGGGACTACAATCGAGAGGTAAGGACCGCCGAGCCGCCGTATCTAGTCTTGAGCAGCTGAGATGAGAGCCTTTCTTGTCCGTTCCCGGCTTCTACTCTCCTTCTCCCTCGTTGGTCCTCTGCACCCTGGACAGCTTCTGTATCCCTTGAACATGTCTTAATTGTACTGGACTGTCTATTGTCCCTCGCTCCTGTAAGCCGCCTTGGGTCCTTTTCCAAGGAGAAAGGCGGGGTAAAAATAACTCTAAAATGAAATAAAACAAACGCCACGGTAGGCTCATCAGCAGGGACCTCAAAGGTAAAGACAGTGGCTCTCCACCTATGGGTCCCCAGATGTTCTTGGACTGCAACCCCCAGAAATCCCTTCCGTCCCAGGCAGTGGCGAAGGCTTCTGGGAGTTGCAGTCCAGGAACATCTGGGGACCCACTGGTGGGAGAACCACTGGGTTAAGATATATAAGCCGCTTAGAGTTCGGGAAGAAGATAAGCGGGGTATAAATCCAAGCAATAAATAAATAAGTAAATTTGTAGCAACAAACACAAAGGTGGATCCTGTGTCTCAGGGCAGAGCCTTTGTCCTGTGCAGGTTTGAGCAACAAATTGGAAGGTTGCCTGGTCTCTCTCTCTTCTCTCTCTTGCCTCTCTCTCTCTCTCGCAATGACCGCATGTTCTTTCTCTCTCTCTCTCTCTCTCTCTCTCTCTCTCTCTCCCTCCAGTGGCAGAACTACTACCAAGACAGAGACCGATACTACAGGAACTACTACGGCTACCAAGGCTACCGGTGAAGACCCTGATCATCTCCAGCCCCCTTCAGCCAAGCCTCGAGGGCTCTGCCGAGGGAAAGGGGCCTCACCACCACTTCCCAAGACACAAAAGCAGTGGAAACAGGGCTGCTGGGGATCGACTGGTAGTAGGCTGGGGAGGGAGGGAGGGAGGGAGGGTACGGGGCGGGGGGGGGGGGTTTGAAAAAAAGAAAGAAATTGTAAATTTTTTTTTAAAGTTTGTTGGAAAGAATATTGTCTTATTCTATAAAAAAAAACCAGAAAAAAAAAACACATTTCAAACGTAGTGTTAGACATTTGTAATCAAACTGTTTTTGCGCAAAGAGGAGAGACCAGCACTTAGTGCTAGGATTGAGGGGGGGGCGTGCGGCGGGGAGAGGGGAGCCATGACACCATAGAGCTGCTCGTCCGGCCGCTGGGTAGAGGGGGGAAGGAGCCGCCGAGGTCGGAAGGCGAGGGGGGGTCCGCAAGCAGGGACGGGGAGGTGTCGGAGGAAGGGAGGAAGGGCCGTGCGAGGACGTGTCCCCCAGAGAACTGGTGCCCCCTCCCCCATCTTGGGGCTTTTCCTGACGCATTTGACACCAAAACGGAAGGCGGGTCCGTGCGGGACGCTTGCGTATTTTAATGTTTTTCGAGGGAAGGTGGTGGTTTGGCGTCAGTTCTCACCCACGAGGATCTGTTTCTCCCTGTTTTCTAACCACTGAGAGATTTTTGAGAAAGGTCCCACCCCCCTCCCTGTTTTCTCTGCCCATCAGCCGTGGGTCTGTGCTTTCAGACAGTGAATTACCTGTTGGACATTGACTGTCTCTCCCCCCCTCCCCCGGCCAGAGGCTTCTCTAGAGCTTCTCCCAGACTTTTCCAGCTGTCTTCTCAAACTATTATCAGCAGAATGAAGATTGGGGGGGAGGCCTTAATTGGCCTGACTTCCCATTTTTTTGGCCAGCTGGAGCATCTGCCTTGGGGAAAACCCCCTCCACCCACTTCCTTTCTGCCTGAGTCTGCCCTCTTCTCTCCCCCCCCACCCGTCCCCAAACACACATTTTTTTTAAAAAAAAATTGGAGTGGAAGGAACTTTTTCTCAGGGGTTTCTGCAGGTTCTTCTCCTGGTTAGCACCTAACGTGTATATAGGCAAGCCTGTGCTAGCATGTCGGTTTCACCTTTTCTTTTCTTTTTCTTTTCCTGAGGTTCTTAGAGCCCGTTTTATACAGTCGGTGCAAAGGCAAGCGTGGCGGCGGTGGTGGCGGGGTGGACATCCTTCTATACTCCTTGTGGTGTTTTGATAGCCTCTGTATATAGGAAAGGGTTTGGGTGGGATTTATGTTCACAGGGTGGGGAAAAACAGCGGCGTGTCTGCCCTTTGCCTGGAAAAGATCCGCGTTGCTCGGCCCTGGCCCGTTGACGAGGGTGATTTGCTCGCTCACCTCTCCCCCCCCCCCAAGGGTGGCTACGCGCCGTACAGAAAGCTATCTGCTCTTCCCTGCCCTCCCCACCCCACTCACCCCATGGCTATGCTGAGCTGCGGGGTTTAAGCACCCTCTTAACCACGCAGGCCAAAAAAAATCACCCTTCTGCATCTACGTGGCTGGCATTCTTTTTTTGGGGGGGGGGAGGTAAGGCCCGGTAAATGGGTCAGCAAGCCCCCACATCCTCAAAGTTTTAAAAGATGAAATTAATTTTGCTTCCTCATTAGCTTTTTCTCCACAAAACATAAGGGGAGGGTTGTGGTGACATTTGGGGGGGGGACTTCTACCAAGGGGTGTCCTTCTTCCTCAGATATGAATTGTGTAAATACGATAAATAAAAATGGCTGTGTGTTTTTTCCCCTTGTGGTTTTTCATGGTGGTTTCCCCCCCCCCCCCCCCCCCCCCCCTGCTCCAGGTTCCCTTCAGCTTGCTAATTATGTCTGATCTCCCCAGCCACCGGGATTAAAGATTTTCCTCTCTTCCTTGGGAGTTACCGTTTGAAATTCAAATTTCCTTTTTCTTCTTTTTAAAATGTTGGGTGGGTGGTTGCATATATATATATTTTAAGAACTCGGAAACTCTCTTGCTGTCTCTCGAGTTGGCTCTCGCCTCCATTCCCATAAAGCAGTGGTAGCCAAACCTTGGCCCTCCAGATGTTTTGGACCACAGCTCCCACAGTCCTTTGTCATTGGCAGCCCAGGCTTGGAATTCTGGGAGTTGTGGTCCAAAACATCGGGAGGGCCAAAGTTTGGCCACCACTGCCATAAAGGGTGGCCGTGATCCGTTCCTGCTTCCCAGACCGATAAAAGGATGGGACCCCGGACGGGATTCTCTTTCGAAAGGCGTGGGATGTGTGTGATGGAGGGGTGTCAGGAAATGCAGAAGGAGCGTTGCAGCTGTTCCCTGGGCCCTCTTGCCCCCCTTTTCCCAAACATACAGGAGTTAGAGAGAGAAATAGGATTTTTCTATCTCCCTGCATGTGTGTATTCAGGCTGTGTGGTTGTGTGGCGACCTTTTTCTTTTAAAATAACCAATTTAACGTACTTTTAAACGCTTCAGTCAGGCCACTAGAGAGAGACTCTTCAGGGTGGGGAAGGGTGTGCTTTGAGGTAGAGAGCGTCACGAACAACTTACGTAGCAGAACTCGAATGGGGTTGCGAAGGGGTTACGGTCTCGGGGATCACACAGGATCAGGTGGAGCCAGCGCCGGGGGCCCCCAGACCGCTCCGACACCTTCGAGACATTGCAGTTGACGTTAAAAACGTTTTCGAAGGGGGGGGAACTGTTTGAAATAAGGATCTAAAAGCGAGAAAGGAGCAGCGGAGGAATGACCGGGGGGTGTAAAAAAAACAACTGCCACATCTCTAGACCATCCCAGACCGAAAGGATCTTAGCAACTTTAGCTGTCTTTTTTCTGCACATTTTTGTATAAAAAACAAAAAAGAAAGAAAAATAAAAATAAATGTTTAAAAACTACCAAAAAAATTCAGCCTGTTTAAAAACCTGTTAGTGGTTTTTTTTCATGATTGTATGTCTTAGTTGCCGTAGATTGGGAGGCTGGAGCAAAACGAGAGGCTGTAAAATGTTTTTACAAACTGTAAAACGTTTTAAAGTGGCCAGTATACAAAACAAAACAAAAACGTGGTGGTGGGGGGATTTGCCATTGACTCTGTAACTGTGTGATTGTTTACATCTGTAACTTTCTTTCCTTAACGATTTCTGGCATATGTCGGTTGGAAACCTTCCGTTTTTAGAATAAATAATCATTCGCTTGACTCCACCTCTTGCTGGTGATGGGCTGGCTTCTTAGGTGTCGTCGTCCCACCCCCACCCCCCTTTTTCTCCACTTGCCTGTTCCTCTTTTGTGCACATGCGCACACACTGTGAAAATCATTCTTCAAAACCGAAACGGATTCCTATTGACTTATGCGGAAGCTTCCTCTTTCTGTAAAGTCAACCATCATTGCTGTCGTATTTTGATAAGGATATAAAACTGACCTGGGTTGTTATCTCTTCCCCCCCCCCTCGCAACTGCCGCTGGGGGTGGTGTTTTTAAAAAGTTTTAAATGACATGGACCATAACAATAAAATGTAGCTGTTCAGCCCGACTCGATTGATTAAATAAAGCGCAAATGTGACGAAGAGGGCCATTTCATTGATGCAAACCAGAAGACCTGGGAATCAGTTAGGCTACTTTTTCATTTTTGTGAAAAAGAGTGATTTTTTTTTTTCAGAATTAATGAGATCTTGACCCACCCCACATGGCTGTGCCTTCGTTTTGAGTCCATGGCGACACATTTTAGAACCACTTTTAAGCTTTGTAATGGAAATGTTTTTGGACAAATCATAACTGATGCATAGCTCCAGTGGCTTAGGTCTCTCGCGAGTTTGATTTCTCCCACTTGTGTCTCTTTGAGAAGGGCTGGACTCATTGATCTAGCCGTGATTCTCAACTGGTGGAGTCCCCAGATGTTCCTGGACTGCAACTGCCAGAAGTCTTCATCACTCGCTGAGCTGGCCAGGATTTCTGGGAGTTGCAGTCCAGGAACATCTGGGGACCCACTGGTTGAGAACCACATTCTATGGGTATATATGGGATCCCTTCCTGCTTGGCTGTTGTAAAGATTATTATTGTTCAAAAAGCAGCTTCCTTGTTCATAAGCAATACACTGCCAAGCACATGTTGTGTTTCCTGCCCTTCGACGGTCAGGTTTGACCCGCACAGAACTTCCTGTTTGCTAGGAAAGTTTTAAAACACTTGGGAGGATGGATTTTCTGACGTGTTCAGGGCTTTTAATGCAACGATCCTAGTTACCCTGTTGCTTCATACTGCAAATACGGTGGGGAAATTTTTTTGGAGGGAGGGGGAATACGAGGTCTGCTCTGCTCAAGAACTTGATAGTGGCTGAAAAACCGGCCCGCCACCATCATTCCAGAGGTTGAGTCCTAGCAACTGGACATGTGAGGTCAAAACATTTCACTACATCCAAGTGGCTTCAGTCAGGAAATTTGGTAAGAGACCCAATTTATCCTCAACCTTGGTTTCTCTTCCCCCTGGGGTTCATTAGATGGACAATGGCCATCAGGGGTGTGTGAAGGTCCCGTGTCTGCACCACAAAGACCGGAGGCCAAAACAAGAGCGATACACAGTAGGACCCCCGTATCCATTGATTCATTATCCATTGATTCCGTTATCCATGGTTGGCAGAGGAAAAAAGAATTCAGCGGCCACAAAGCAAGCTATTGTCACAAACGGCAGCTGTAAAGCTAGCTACTGTCACAAACGGCAGCCGTAAAGCAAGCTACTGTCAGGAAACAGCAGTTTGGGGGTGGGTGAGCTGGTGTTCTCTCTTATCCACGGTTTTCATTATCCACGGGAAGGCCTGGAACCAGTCCCCAGCGGATACCGGGGTCCTATTGTACCGTAGTACGCAGGGTGCAGTGCATTGAAGAGTGCGCCGGACTCTACATTGGAGAAACAAAGCCATCAAATGGGGAGGATGGCCCCAGCACCGCAGGGGCAATCACTTAGGACCAGAATCAGCCATCCGCCCCCATCGGAAGGGCCAAGGGCACTCATTTGATGACGAAGATGTACACATCCTGGACAGAGAAGATAGGCATCTCGAGAGAGGGACCAAGGAAGCTGTGTTTGTATAGAAAATCCATCTCTCAACAAGGGGGGGGGGACTGAAGCACCATTGGTCTCCTGTATTTAGCATGCTCTCCCTTTTGCCTTATCAACAGAAAAACCAGGGGCATTTTAGCCTCCACCAGGAAGGCCACTGGTAGCTGGGTGTGGGAGGAGTTGCAGAGGTGTGTGGCTTACAAACACACACACATACCCCGATGGCCATTGTCCGTCTCTAAGAAGTCTAAATGTTTAACCTAACTTGAGTAATTTGTTTCCAAAAACAAATGGGTGAGAGTATTATTTCAGGTGTCTGCCTTCTGCCCTAGATGGCATCACAAGCCCGGTCCTCCTTTGGCCTTGGGTGTTCTCTGTCCCTGCACCTTTTGCAGGTCTTGGGAATTAACATATAGATAGAAACACTGGGAAATCTGTCACTTCCAGCAAAATATTTCAACCCGTGTTCTTCAACATCTGGGAGCAAAAGCATCCCCAAATTCTCGTCTGAAAGGGGGGGGGGGATGCCTTTTGGAATTCAAGCCCCTCGCCTTCCTAATTGGATGTCAGCTAATTGGGGCTTTTAACGGGGTGACTTTTAAATCCTCCTTTTACTGGGGGATCGGATCAAGCCCCACCCCTTGAACGCCTCTAGCCCAAAGCGGGCATGAGCGAGACCCAAAGGGCCATGCCTTACCCTAACCCCTACCTAGCTCTTCCTTTCCAGCCTTGCAACAACCACCACCACCACCCTGCATACAAGGTAGGCCAAGCCGTTGGATCCGCTTCGCAGCCAGCCTTTTGCTCTCCACGTCCACGTGCTTAAGATTTGCAATGGAAACATTGGTGGGGGGGGACCATCACTGATGGATACATAGCTCAGGGGTTTAGGTCTCTTGGGAGGTGCCTCTTTGGGAGGGGGCTGCATTCATTGACCTGCAGCGCAGCCCTAAGCAGGTCTGAAAGGAGAATTATGTCATCATCATCATCATCATCGGCACACTGGGTGTGGTGCCTAAAGAGCTAAGCAAGTATTTAGAAGAAATTGGAGTTGACAAAGTCACCACCAGTCAGCTTGCAGGAAGGATCTACTTGGATCTGCTGGCATCATTCGCCGATAGGTAGTCCTAGACCAGTGGTGTCCAACGTTCAGCCCTCCAGATGCTTTGGACCACAACTCCCACAGTCCTTTGCCATTGGCAATACAGGCTTGGAGTTTGGGGAGCTGGGCTCCAAAACATCGGGAGGGCCAACGTTTGGACACCCCTGTGACCTAAACGCTTGGGAAGCGCTCGACTAGTGATTTGTAATCGAAAATCCAGTGTACTTATCTTGCCTGCTGTGTGATGATGATGATGATGATGATGATGATGATGATGATGATGATGATGATGATGATGATAATAATAATAATAATAATAATAATAATAATAATAATAATAATAATAATAATAATTCGAACGGGCGCAATGGTCTCTCTATTATATTCTTAGCTCTATGTGCTATCTATGTGGTTAGCCAAGGGCGTTTCCAAAGCTGGATCCAAAATCCAGTGTAGTTATCTTGTCTGCTGTGTGTGGTGATGATGATGATGATGATGATGATGATGATGATGATGATGATGATGATGATGATGATGATAGATTCGAGCGGGCGTAACGATCTCTCTATTATATTCGTAGCTCTATGTGCTACTCATCTGGAAGGCCACCCTGTGACCTAAACGCTTGGGAAGCGCTCGACGAGTGATTTGTAATCCAAAATCCAGCGTAAATCCAGCAGTGTGTAGTTATGATGATTGTCTGCTGATGATGATGATGATGATGATGATGGTAATAATAATAATAATGATAATGATGATGATGATGATGATGAATAATAATGATGATAATGATGATTCGAGCGGGCATAACGAGATTATTTCGAGCTGGAAGGGTGACCTAAACGCAAAGATTTGTAATCTCTATCTTGTCTGCTGTGTGATGATGATGATGATGTGTTGATGTAGCTCTATGATGCTATCTATGATGAGCACGAACGCTCAAGTTCGGCGTGTGCTATCATGCACGAAGCCAAGGGCGTTGCCAAGGCCGCCGCCGCCGCCGCCGCCGCCGCCGCCATCTTGACTGCTGGCGGCAGAGGCCGCTCCGGGCGCCGCCATGTTAGGGTGGTCGCCCTTTCCCGGGGCGGCTGCTTGCTTCCCATGGCGGCGGCGGCGGCGGCGGCGGGGCTGACAGCGGGGCGGCGCGGGGCGGCTTGCTGAACGGCGGCGGGGACGGGGAGGGCGGCGGCGGCGGCGGCCCGGGAGGGAAACGAGCCCGGCTGGGCTCCAGCCCGGCTCCCTCCGCGGGGAACCGCGTGACGGTGGTGCTGGGGGCGCAGTGGGGGGACGAAGGCAAAGGCAAAGTGGTCGACCTGCTCAGCCAAGACGCCGACCTGGTCTGCAGGTGCCAGGTAGGGGCGGGGGACTACAACTCCCATCATCCCCCCGCCCGCCCGCCCGCCCGCCCGGATTCCTCCTCGCATGCCAGATGCCCTGCAGCTTCCCCAACTTTTTTGTTTTGTTTTGTTTTGTTTTGTTTTGTTTTCCACCTTCCACGTGTTGCGCTCAAGGGTTTGGTTCAGGACTACAACTCCCATCCTCCCTTCCCCACCCACCCACCCACCCGGACTCTGCGGTCTCCCAGCGCGCCAGACGGGCTGCCACCTGCCCGGGATTCTTCACCCTCCACGCATTGCACTCAAAGGACTTAGGAATCAGGCATGTCCAAACTTCAGCCCTCCAGATGTTCTGGACCACAACTCCCACCGTCCTTTGCCATTGTCAATACAGGCTTGGAATTCTGGGAGTGGTGGTCCAAAACATCAGGACGGCCGAAGTTTGGACATGCCTGGATTAGGTGTTAAAAGGAGGACTACAACTCCCACTTTCCTCCTCCTATCTCCGGAATGTTTCATGTTGTACAGATTTTATGTTATACAAACCGTTTTGTTATACGAGGGTCCACTATGTTTTGGGATGAAAGGGAGATTTGGGTTTACGGAAAGAGGGCTGCCTCGTTCTCTCGCTCATGGAATGGAAGAATTATGGTGTTGTGTTTTTTTTTAAATACATAAATATATTTATGTTCCTCTGCAGGGTGGCAATAACGCAGGCCATACGGTCGTGGTGGATTCGATTGAGTACGATTTCCATCTCTTACCCAGCGGAGTTATCAACCACAATGCCACGTCGTTTATCGGTGAGATATCTAGCACGCTGCCGTGGCTGCAAGCGGCAGTGGAAGCCCAATATCTGCAAAGAAAAAGTTTTCACAAGGATCATGATGAGAAGGGGTGTGTGTGTGTTTTTTTTTTAATTTTCAGGGAACGGAGTCGTCATCCACTTACCAGGGTTGTTTGAAGAAGCAGAGAAGAACCTTCAGAAGGGCCCGGGTAAGTGGACAAACCATCATGCAGGAGAAATCGAGAGCAAAGAGCGTCAGGTTTGTGGAGGGACCCAGATGGAGGAAAATTATTATTAGGATATTTCCAGTAAAACAGAGGAAACAGTCCAGATTCCATCACCAAGGGACCTGTTTGTTTGCTTCTTGTGTATCTTGAGGGTTTAACCTTTATCTCAAGGAGGGAATCGAACGCACAGCATTATCTTGGTAACCTTAAATCTGTCATTTGTAAGATTCTTTCCCCCCTCTAAATGGTCCGAACCTCAGCCGTTTCCTTCCATGGACGCCACCTCTATTCAGGTTAAATTGCTGTATTGGCACTTTACAAAAAAAAATGAGCGGGTTTTGAATCGCAATTTGGGTACTTGGTCTCTAAAAGGTTCCCCATCACTGGACTAGGGCATCTACCTCAGTTTGGAGCTTCCGAAGGTGAGGGGAATGCTCGCCCGTCAGCTCTTTGGTGCGTCAAGTGCTGCTCTGCGAAGCTTCTGGGAGGAGGAAAAACATGTTTTCCTCTTTCCCCCCAAAAAACTGTTTGGGGTTTGCTTTTTTTCATCCCCATGGTTTTCGCTCACGGGCAATTCATTCTTCTTTCCCAGGACTTGAAGGCTGGGAATCCCGGACCGTGATTTCGGATCGCGCCCATCTGGGTGAGCCCTTGGTTTCCCTCTTCCACAGCCGGGGTGGCACCGGAGGAGAGGTGGGGCGAGAGAGGTGGACCCCAACCCCCCTCGTCTCTGAGTTTGGCTAATTGGCTTCTTTTTCTTTTCTCGGCACCAGTGTTTAATTTCCACCAGGCGGCTGACGGAATCCAGGAGCAGCAGCGCCAGCAGCAGGCAGGAAAAAAGTAAGTAGGGCTTATGGGCCAAGATGTTTTTCCTTTCAATTAGAGGCGGAGAGGGAGGTCGCGCTGGGTAGGTGCATGCACACGGGCAGGCGTCCGTGCCGGCTTCAGACTTCACATCGTGCCTGATGCCGTCCGAGAAAAGCCGAAATGCTTTGTCTATTTTATTTTTAGTATTTTTATTATTTTTATATTAATATTATCATATTTATCGGTATCTTACTTTTTTTTTGGTCGGTATTTGTACTGTGTTTGGATAGGTATGGGGTTGTTGATTTGGGCAGTTGCTGTTTTTTGTAACGTGCTGTACACCGCCCAGAGTTCCCGTGGGAAAATCGGACGGTTAATAAGCATAAAAATAGATAAATAAAGAACCCATGAATCCTTGCTCCGACTAGAAGGCTCCCGGGTTGCCCGTCGTGCCCAGCAGGGGTGTCGCGAGGAGGAGGAGTGCCGCATCTCCCAACTTGAGCTCGGGTGGCGAGGAGAGGCAGAGAGAAGGCCAACTGGACCCATGTGCCACCAAACCAAGGCGGAGGGGAGTTGTCGTAATAACTGTCGCCAAGTCCGTTCCACCTTATGGGGACCCTTGTTGGGGTTAGAGGATACGCAGAAGTAGTTGATTCTTCCTTTCTAAGCTACCCCACCCAGCTAAGGAGAGAGAGAGAGCAGTGGAACCCATAACCATGTTCATCTCTGCCAGCCAGGGCAAACGGGAGCTGCAGTCCAAGCCCTTGCTTTGGAACATTGTAAACGACAATTCACGTCATTCTTTTGCTGCCTTGACAGGGAGGGCGAGGGTGTAGAGATCTAGAAAAACTTGGAAGGGCCTGTCGTCTTGTTGCAAATGCCGCTTTGGAAAGTTGCCCCCGTCCCGCTTTCGGCTTGTTTTTTTTAAATAGCGTTTTTAAAACCATCCTGGAATACGTGGGGTCGGCTTGGGTTTCGGTCAGCCGTTCCCCGGGCATTTGGGGGCTGGGGGGTGGGAGCGATTTCTGCCCCGGGGCTCACGTTCCTTGTTATCTCTCCTGCAGCCTCGGCACGACTAAGAAGGGGATCGGCCCCGCTTACGCCTCCAAAGCCTCGCGGACGGGCCTGCGCATCTGTGACCTGCTGGCCGATTTTAACGAGTTTTCTAAGAAGTGAGCTGATGGGCGGAGGAGGCGGGAGGGAAGAACGGCCTTCACAATAGGGTGGGGTTGAGGGGAGTCCATCGGTAAGAGCTGCAGGGAAGCATTAACCGTTAATGGTATGTAGGGCAGAGCCTTTTCTATTGTGGCCCGGTGCCGTCGGTACTCCTCTTGGCCGGCTGTAGGTAAACGGGTAAACGGCCCCAGAGAACGAGCTTGTAACGCTGCCATTATCAGCAAGTGAGCTTGTCACTTGCACGGAAATTCTGCCTGTGGCAAGAAGCTTAGTCATGCTTGGAATGCAGGACGCATGCACTATTAATGCTAGGCCTACAACACTTCTATTGCTTGTAGTTACCACTGCCTAGGCCAATCATAACTAATACTTGTGGCTCTATCTACACGTATGCGCTGACCTACTTTTGTACTCAATAGAAGATTGCCGTCTGGGTGTGGACGGCAGACATCTTTATCTCTTTTGCACCGGATATCACAGGCTGCAGTTTCCCTTTGTTTTGACCGCATTGTTTGTTGCGGCTGGCTCCCGACAAGTGGTGCCCCGTGTTCGTGTGGCAGGATTGTAAAGACCCGGCCCTAAATCCGGCAAAATCCATCTAGTTCTGACTTGACAGCATACAACAACAACAACAACAACAACAGGAATGTTTGTTGCGTCACGTTGGTTAACTTTCCGCGGAGTGCCTCCTGAAAAAGTTTCTTTAGGGGGGTCCACCTTTTGTGTTTTCTAGCAAGGCCCCGTGATAGCAGACTGCGCTGGCCCGCTTATCCGCAGTCTGAAAATTATTAAAAACATTAAAAGAAAAAAGCTGGAAATGCTGGAACGTCTTTATTTCCAAAGATGAAACTACCAGGACTGGCCACGAGGGGGAGACAGAGTCCATGCTGTGCCTCTTGTTCCCATTGGCTGCTCTCCGCATTTTCCATCATTCTCCAGTAGGGGGCGCCTTGAAACCGATCCCATGCAGAGATGGGAGCCTTACTGGATTTTAGCTGTCGTCCACCTTCACTGTGTTGGATCATGCAGCAAGGGTGCAAGCGAAGGGGAGTAGAAGCGCAACCAGTTTATCCACGATAGGTTTCTTTCCCTCGGGCAGGTTCCGGGGTTTGGCCGAGCACTACAAAGGCACCTACCCGACCCTCCACATTGACACCGAAGCTGAGCTGGAACAACTGAAGGTACGGTTTACGAGTGTTTTTGCAAGGCGGGCAACCGTTTATGATCGGTTTTTTGCCTTGATCAACGAGCAACGCTTTGCCTAAACCAAGGTGTGGATGTGGACTTCTAGCCAACTTATTTTGTGAGTGTTGGCATTTTGTTCGTATAGTCTGTGGTCTGTGGGCCCCCGGAACGAATCCTCTGAGTTTCCATGATTTCTGAGGGGGAAATGTGCTTCGATATAAGAGTGTTTTGGTTTGCAAGCATGTTTCCCGAGTGGATTATGTTTTTAAAGCAAAGCATTACTGTGTATAGATAAGCATCAACAAATACATGCCAGCATGTTTGTGGAATGGATTATGCTCGTAAACCGAGGGACAGTATTACTGTAATTTAGGTTTGTTTTAATCCCTTTGTTGAGCTATCAGTAAAAATGGAGGTGAGAGAAGGGCAGCAGCGAAGTCCTTTCCTTGGCTCCATGCAAAAAAGGGGTTCCCTGTGCGGACTTGTTTCCCCCCCCCCTTAACCCCTGTCCTTATCCATTGGCAGGTCTACGCGGAGAAGATCCGCCCCTTGGTGAAGGATGGTGTTTATTTCATGTACCAGGCCTTGCATGGCCCTCCCAAAAAGATCCTGGTGGAAGGTGCCAACGCGGCCCTTTTAGACATCGATTTTGGTGAGCGTCCTTTTTCGGTTGTCTCTGGCGGGTTGCCCTTCTTGCATTGTGGCTTGTTGTCTCGTTTCCCAGTCAGCGTCCGCCACCAGACCACAGTTCACACCAACGTGCACATCACCCGGGAGGTTTGAGGGGCAGAGCTTGCTGACTTCCAGGTTTTCCTTCCAGGCACTGGAAGCAGAAGCGACAGGAAACCGACTGGAAGCTACAGTAGGACCCTGGTGTCCATGGGGGAAACACTTCCAAGCCTCCACCCCTCCAAACATGAAATGGGGTGTAGATCAGCAGTTCTCAACCAGTGGGGTCCCCAGATGTTCCTAGACTGCAACTCCCAGAAGCCTCCACCACTCGCTGTGCTGGCCAGGATTTCTGGGAGTTGCAGTCCGGGAACATCTGGGGACCCCACTGGTTGAGAACCACTGGTGTGGATGATCTCCCAGCAAGGAATGGAAAAATGTCTCTTCTCTCTTGGCCGATATTAATCGTGTGGGCTGGAAGTAGGTCACTGGGGGTTTCAGGCAGGTCTCTTTCCCCGGGGCTTGCCAGAGAGGCACAAGGTGGAACATTGGGGGGAGGGGGGTCTTCTGGAGGCCCAAGATGTGTCCTTTCTGCTGACACACAATCCCGTTCTCGAACGACAGCCCAGAGCTGGAAGTGCTTCCCATCCGCCTGGCCGGTAAAAAGAAGCCAAACCGACAGGCAGCTAGATGGGTGCCTGGTCAACCACCGGGGAGCGGGTCTTTTGTAAAGTTTACGGCTCTGAATTACCCATCCCAGACCAGGCCGTTCTCAAATACATTGCGTCACAACAGCCCAAAAGCTTGCTGAACTGTGCCTCCCTTCCTCTCCCAGCTTCTATGAAGAAGGCATACCCTGCTCCTCTTTTTTGCCTCCCCCAGGGACGTACCCCTTTGTGACCTCCTCCAACTGCACCGTGGGAGGGGTCTGCACCGGCCTCGGCATCCCCCCGCATTACATCGGCAAGGTCTACGGGGTCGTGAAAGCGTACACCACCCGGGTGGGCGTGGGCACCTTCCCTACAGAGCAGGATAACGTAAGTAGCGATGCCCTGCAGGAAAAGTGGGTGGCGGTCTCCTGGTTTCCCTGTGGGCACCCTCAGGGTTCCGGCACAGGCAGGGTGACCCGCAAGCCGTGACCCACGCCACCCCTCTTTTTTGTCAAACCCCCCACCCCACCCCCCTGCAGGAGATCGGCGAACTCCTGCAGTCCCGGGGGCGGGAAATTGGCGTCACCACCGGGCGCAAACGCCGCTGCGGCTGGCTGGACCTCGTGTTGGTGAAGTACGCTCACATGATCAACGGATTCAGCGCGTAAGCACCTCGGCCGTCACGGCGCAGGGTGGACCGGAAAGCGGTCAGCTGGGGGGGAATCTTCCGTCTCCAGATGTATCGGGGTTCCTATAAGGCTTAGGCAAGCACAGTGGGGGACGATGGACCCTGCCGCCCGACTGTGAAAGGCTTCTTGGATCTCCACGTTGCTGGGATTCCAGGCGGTATCGTTCTGGCTTGTTGAGGGTGCCTGGAAATATCAAATTTAAAAGCCCAGCACTGCCAAGTAAAGCTTTAAAAATATCAAAGAGGTGACAGTCCAGGGGAGTCACGTCACAGGCTAAGCGATCGGAGGCAGACATCTAAAAGATCTGTTCGGATTTTGCCCTCCCTCTCTCCACCACATTGGAAGGAAACAGCAAAGGGGAACCCAAATGCCTTTTTTAAAAAAAGACGTCGTATTTTGGAAATGATTCAGCTTGCAGGTGGCGGGGCTCTGGAATCAAAAGCCAGGGGAGAGCGTTGCAAATGGAGCAGTTTTCCCCGCACGACTTGGGCCAGCTTCCGGACTCCGGTGCCCATCCTCCTCCTCCTCCTCCTCCTTCTGCCTCTTAGGCTCGCAGTGACCAAACTGGACATCCTGGACACCTTTGAGGAGATCAAAGTGGGTGTAGAGTATCGGCTGAACGGGGAGCGCATCTCGTACTTCCCAGGTGGGTCATCTCCCTGCAAAAAGGACCTGGTGCAACGACACACACAAAAGGCCATCTGCAAACACCCTGGCTGTTCTCTCTCTCTCCCTCTCTCTCTCTCTCTCTTTCCCACCCCAACCCTGGCTCTTCCACTTGCAGCTAACCAGGAGCTGTTGAACAGGGTGGTCGTGAAATACCAGGTGCTCCCCGGCTGGCAACGCAGCACCGAAGAGGCCCGCAGCTTTGACGACTTGCCAGCTGAGGCCAAAGCTTACGTCCGCTTCATTGAGGATTATCTGGGCGTGCCAGGTGGGGGCCCGGGGGGCCTGTTGAGTTTACAAGGACCAGGGGTTGAGCATTTCCCAGGGAGGCATCCCAAGCCGGAGCGATAAACAGCCCCCCTCTTTTTCTTTTTTTTTGTCTTTTTGTCTTTCTCCCATTTCTTGGCTGGCCTTCGTTTCCAAAAGCAAAGTGTTCTGCTTATATACCGCCCCATACCACTACAAGTAGTCTCTGGGCGGTTTACAATTTTAATTACAGTGTGCAGGCTACACATTGCCCCCCCCCCCAGCAAGCTGGGTACTCATTTTACCGACCTCGGAAGGATGGAAGGCTGAGTGAACCTTGAGCCTGCTACCGGGGATTGAACCCAGGTCGTGAACACAGTTTTACTTGCAGTACAGGCATTTAACCACTGCGCCACGAGGCTCATTAAAAAAAAAAATCTCAACGTGGTTCTCTGCAACATGGAGCCAAATAGGATTGGATCTCAGAATCAGTGGGGCGTTGGTTTCAAGCCATTTCCCTTGTAGATGCCAGAAATCGCTGATAGAACAAACCCTGTATATAGCGTAGTCTTTTGGTTCCGCCCTAGTGGCCAGTTCTGGTGATATATCTACAGCAGGACCTCTGTATCTGCAGGGTTGGTATTCACAGTTTCACTTATCCATGGTCTGAAAATTATTTTTCAAATCCCCAGGTTAGCTAGGTGGATAGATAGATAGATAGATAGATAGATAGATAGATAGATAGATAGATATCTTTACCATAACTGGCCACGAAAGTGAGCCAAATGTACAGCATTCACTATTATAATGTTTGCTATAATCTGCATTTTTTCAAAGTTGCTCTATAGGTTCTCACCCTTCTCTATAAAACCCCCTCCTTCCCTTTTCTCTTTTGCAGTCAAGTGGGTCGGAGTGGGGCAATCCCGCCGGTCCATCATCAAACTCTTCTGAGGCTGCCGCCGGAACGGAACCCGCAAGGTCGTGGGCGCCCCCCTCTCGGTCTCTCTCGCCTGGTGCAATTTGCCGAACCGTTAGCGGAGGGGCCCTAGAAATATGAAGGAAGGCCGTGGGGGGGGGGTTTAACTCCTTCTTTCCTCCAATCCAGACCCACTGCCACCCCCCCCCTGTCGCCACCGAGCTAAGAGCACTCCTCTCCTGTTTAGCCTCTTCTGTTGAGTCTTTCCTTTCTACTAGAGATGGGCACGAAACGAACAATTTTTCGTTTCCGTTTCCGTTTTTCCGTTTCGTTACGTACTGAAACGACAAACGAATTTTGTCTCTAAAATGAAACGAAACGAACAGAAACAGTGGAAATGTTGATGTGCGTTTTGTTTCTGTTACTGCAATATGAGTGAATTGCTTAAAATCCTAAAAAAAAAACCCACAAAAAATTGAAATAAATGGTAACGAAATGGTAACAAACAAACGAAAACAAAAACAATTTTTTTCGCGAAAAACGGAAACGAACCGAAACGGACGCTCCAAACGACAAACGAAATGCCATTTTTTTGATTCGTGCCCATCTCTACTTTCTACCTTGGCGGGGTTGGGGAGTCCTCCTCTGTCCATTGGCCTCGGCCGTCAAGTCCACACTGCCAACATTTCGGGGCATACCCAAGGACAGGGTCGCCCAAGGAGACGCCTCGGGAGGCTGGTGGGGTCCCGGGACGCTTTCCCTTTTCCCGGGACGGTTCACATCCTGCACTCCACTTCCAGTCCTCCAAAGCCACCCACCTCCCCTCCTGCCACGTATTCCTTGTCATCTAAGCCTCTTTCCTTCTGCCCAAAGCTATGGCCTCTCCACGCCATGGGTTGCCCCATTCCCCCCCTCTCTCTCGGGGGGGGTGCAAAGTCAGGATCCCTGGGGCTAAATTAACCCATAGAAGGCTTTTGTTTTTCCTCTCTCGGGACCCACCCTTGCTCAAACACCGTAATTGATCCTAAACTGGGTTCGTTTTGAAACCAACCAGCTTCGTTTGGCAGCCGAGCCATCGTTAACTATGAATTATGATCCGAGGGGGTTTCTGGGAGAGAAGCCACCAATTTGAACTTGGGAGGGCATCCTGCACCTCAGTTTTCCTTCCCTGGACGTTGTTCCGATGGGTAGAAACTTTGGGCTGGGCAGCCAGAGAACCCCCCATATCAGGGAGAGCCGATCCATTGCAGTGTTCACCGTCCTACCGATAAATACTGTGTCCAGACAACAGGGCTGCTGTCCCTCATCTGATATAGCAGCGACCCGACGTCTCTCAAACCATTCCAGCTACTGGGATTGGGCCTCGTTATCCAAATTAACAATCTCACCTGGGATTTCCTTACAGGGCAGAAATGGCCCTTGTCATCACGTTTTTGACTTTCAACCTTCATCAGGACTAGCATCCCGGTGATTCATTTCTTTTTTAAGTAATAGAAGCAAAGATCCACAGCCTCATGGCAGTAAATACCAAAGTGTTGTAGATGTACCCTGGTGTAGCCTTTAGCCTTGATCATTCTAGGGAAATAATTTTGTTCTCTGCGATATTTCCTTTCTTCTTTTCCCAACTCTTTCTTTTCTATCTATCTCTCTCTCTTTTTTAATGGAAGTTCCTTACCTCACAGGGTCTGCCGGGTTTTCTCGGGGACCGAAAGGGAAATAACAAGTACTGTATTGTCGATTTATCTCAGAAAACGGGGCAAGGATCGGGGAGCCAACAGCGAGGCCCAGGCTGGGCCCCGCCGTATTTTTTGTACCAAATGTAGTGTCTTGTGAAAAGGGGGCCCTGTGTACCCCAGTTTTTTCCTCTCCGATCAGCCCCTTAGCTGGAGCAGCCCTGTCGAAACCTTGATGGCTTTTCTTTTAGAAAAGAAAAAATGTCTCCAAAACCAGACAGGGAAAAAGGAAGGCATTTTTTTTCAGGCTCCACTACGTGTGTCAGTCACATTTCAAGATTTCTGTCTCCCTAGAATTTGCTGTTTCGTAGCACTGGTACCACAATTTTCACACCGTACAAACCACCAATACCCCCCCCACACACACACACACAACACACTTTCTTCCACCCAGGCCAGGATACACTGGCTGGGTTCCCCCCCCTTCATCAATTAAAACCAAAACATGCCAAAATGTTTGTAAGTGGACTGCTGGGATTTGTCTCTTTGTGTGTCGCCTCGCCGGGGCAGGGATGCGAGAGTGGTTTCACTGTGATTTGTCGTGTGTGCAAACACGCGCGTCGAGCTGTCCGAGACGGAGCGTCCAAGTCGCCCCTCCTCACCTTCCCCTCCCAGACCACTGACCCGGCTCCGTGTTCTTCAGATCGTTTATTATTATTAATATTTTCTGTGCTCTCGGATACAATGCGGGAGGGCAGACGTGGCATCGGCCCCGTGGGCTTGGCGTGGCAACCTTTCGTGTGTCGTGTCCCCCCCCCTCCGGCCTCGGGTGGGAATCAGGTGGAAGGAAAGGGGGTACCTTTAGAGCCTCCGAGCAGAAGCAAAACTGAAGATTTTGGAAAAGTTCCTCTTGGCTGGGGAGGGAGGGTACACTGATGGGACATGTGTTCCTACAAACAAATAATAATAATAATAATAAATCTGCTCGCATAATTCGCCGATACATCACATAGTCCTAAATGCTTGGGAAGCGTTCGACTAGTGATTTGTAATACAAAATCCAGTGTAGTTAGCTGTGTAATAATAATAATAATAATAATAATAATAATAATAATAATAATAATAATAATAATAATAATAATAAATAAATAAAATACAATGGCAGAAATTTTAGAAGTGAATTTTATCACAGCCCATCCCCCGTGTTAGACAACAGGGTGCGCAGTAGTGCAGGGTTTAAAGAGCTGTTTAGGTCTTGTGTTGGGGTGCGTGAATATCTTGTGTTTCTTTCCCATCCCGACCACCACGCCCAACACGATGGAGGCACCCCGATTTTGGAAGACGGGGAGGGGCAAGGTTCATTTTGGGCTCGCGGACGTAGGTTTTTTGTGCTCAGCAGAAGTGGACGGAGCAGTTTTTGCCCCAACCTTAAATAGATTTGGGGGAGAGAGAATTAGGGTATGGGTTGGTTTTGGGGGGCAGGTGACCAGCCAGAAGGGGCAGATCTATCGGTTCCCTGGTCCCCTCTCCCCATGGGAGAAGGCTGGGCCACCGTCGCAAGCTCCATCCCACATGGATGAGCGAGGAGGGCATCCCAGGGCTGGGTGGTAGTACGAGAGAAGGGACGAAGGGCAGCATCCCCGATAGACCCACAGCGGTGTTCTCCCACCCACCCACCCACCCCCAAGGCGTTGGCAGTGGCGGCGGCAGGGAAGGAGAGTGGCAGCTCAGAGCAGGGCACAGAAGAACTTCTTCTCTCGAAAGGGGTTCTCGGAGGTGGGCACGGGGGTGATGAGGGGGTCCTCGCAGGCGTGGGCGTCACAGTAGGTCATCAGGTCGGCGGCAGCTTTCGAGACCTGCAGGGGAAGAAGAGGAACAGGTGAGACCTCCGGCCAACGGCGGCCTGCCTGCCTGCCACCCGCCCTGGACGAGGTCCATGCGGATTCCGTTTTTCCGACCCTCTCATCGTGGGTCGCCGCCCCTTTGCTAGCGGTTCAACGGCAGGGAGCCTCTGGCGGTGTCCAAAAGAGTCAGGGCTGCCCCAGACTGTATCCCATAGTGGTTATGGCTGGTGGGTTCCCATAATTACTGGGTTACCCAAAGGTGGGGGCTGCTGATCTAGTGGATTCTGGGAGTTCTTGGGCAAAGCCGTAGATTGGCCCACCTCTCTTCTCTCCCACCCCTCCACGCCAGTCAGTCGGTCCAAACGTTGTCGTTGACGGCCACAGGCCTTTACGAACGTGCATCGCATAGTGCGCAAGGGATTGCAGCTTTTAAAACATCCGAGTTTGAAGGTACAGCGCATGCTTTAGAATCGTGGACAGCTGCTCCGTCTTAACGAAGGACCTTGAAGTTGGGTGGCATTTCGGTCCTTAAGAAAGCCAGATCTCCACTTCTTGGCCGCCAGTGCAAATAGGGTTACCACATATGTAATGAGCGACTGTCACTGAGCAGCCTTAATGATATTTCTCTGCGGGAACAGTTGGAATACATCTAGACACCCATCCACATGCCTCTTAACATAATAGAACAGCAGAGCGGTGGAATGGCAAAGAGAGTCCCAGTCCACTGGGAAACCACGTGCCTGCCGCCATCACCGAGGCAGGCTTTTCTCGTCTGGCACTTCCAATGGACGCCACGTTGGGGAAGAAGGTTACAACAGGACCACACTATCTGTGGGCCAAGTCTTGTCCCTTCCCCCAGAGGAGCCTCAAAAGCCACACATTATTATTACATGGTCTCTGTCTCCCTCTAGTGAACAGTTTTAGTAAACACACCCTGGAAATGCATAGAAATATGTATTTCTGGGGTGTGTGTGTTTTTTTAAAAAAAATATATTTTCAGCCAGCGGATACGTAAATCGGTGGATACTGATTCTGTAGGTTGGAGGGAGGAGGGGCTTCTGTACATCGTATCCAATCCCTTCCAATTCACATAGAGGGGAGGGGTGGTCAGAGTCCACCCTCTGCCCCATCTTGCCCCCTATCCCGTCCATGCTTCCTACCTTTATCCTGCACATGCTGGCCTCAATTTTGAGCTGTTCCACCATCTTGCGCGCTTGGCCAATGCTCATGGTACTGTTGACTGGCGTTTCGCCCTTCATGAGGATTCTGTGAGAGATGAGATGAACTTTTTAAAAAAATGTCCTGAAAAGAACTAGTACCCAGCGTCTCTACTAGCTCACTATTATCTGTAGATTTCAGTATCTGTAGGGGAGGAACCAATTTCCCATGGATAGGGGGGTTGTATTATATACCGACAGCTCCCAGGGGTTCAAACGGTGAGTGGCCTTTTCCAGAACTCACTGGAGGTGCTCAACTCGGCATGTTTTGCCCCCAAAAAACAAAATACTGTCCTCGAGGTAGGGCACCTTCTGGAACAACTGTACAGCGCAACGGTACAGTACTTCAGCACAGAAGATGAGAAAAAAAAATAACAGGGAGGTGACCGGAGTGACCTCGCTGCCAGATGGGCCGTATAAAAATCCAATAAATAAATAAGGTGATGCTCAAAGCCTGGGCAAATGAAAAGGTCCTTGCCTGAAGTCACATTGTGGCATCACATTGATCCATTTAAGAAGAGTCCACGTCTCCCTCCAACAAGAACTATCAGAATTGGAAGGGAGTCCAACCCAGTGCTTAGTTTATCTGCAATTTGTTCTACCCCACCCAGAGTTCCCGAGGGAAAGTCGGGAGGTCAACAAGTGCAAATATAAATAAATAAATAAGGCAGGAATCCAAATTGAAACAGATCCGGTAGATGGAGTCAGAGGCGCCGGATCCCTGTGTCGTTCAAAATCTGTGTGTAATTCGTACGCTCCCTCCCCCCTCCAACGCTTTATCAGAGAGGGAAACTGGATATCGATCTCTCATCCCTGCCACGGTGTCATTGCGACTTCCCGTGACCCACATCATCCTCCCTGGCAGCCACTAGTGCCGGGAGATGGAGCCAGCCAGGCGGCCACCATCTAACCAGGGAAGGGGCGATCACAACGCCACTAACATCAGGGGCACAGGTGAATCTGAGACCCCACTTCCTGCCGCTGAATAGCCTGAGAGGATTTACCGCATCCTTATTGATTGATTCAAAACAAAATGGGATACCGCCCAAACCGTGTTTGCTCGGATCCACGCCAATCAAGGGGGACATGTATTTTAACCACCCCCTGATCGCCACCCAGCTGATTTTTAATTTTTGGCCGGGCTGTTCTGATCCAGTGGAGTTGCCCTCCACCCCACCACTCAGAAGGAGAAACAGGCGAGAACCCAAGCCACCACGATAATCCATACTAAGGTATTCTCAGCTGCGATATATGGATGCGGAGCCTGGAGAGGGAAGGACGATGAAATGGATTCCGGAGAAACGAGCTGCCGGAAGAGAGCTCGGTGGGTACGAGAAGCCTGTCAAAACAAGCCGAATGGATGCTAGTTTTAAATCAAGACTGAACTTCCTAGAAGAGAGGCTGCCAAATATCCTGGGTGACCTTGGGTGTTTTTATTTACGAGTGTTCTTTTACCCCGGCTTTCTCCTTGGAAAAGGACCCGAGACGGCTTACAGGAATGAGGGACAATATACAGACCAGGACAATTAAGACATATTCAAGTTTAAGAACAGGGAATTGAGGGGCATCTTACAGCGTTAGAAGGCAACATGAAAGCTGAAAGAGAATGCAAGCAAGTTAAGAAAAGAGTATACATTTCATGTCATCATGGACAGTAGAGTAGACCATCTAAAAACTATGAAGGATGGGAATAGACGAATGATAACATAGTGTTAATGGAACCCCACAAGGAAAGATAAAAGAACAGAGTTGTAAGTGGTTATAAACACAAGTCTGAGTAGCCATGTATGGCCGTCCATCATTCAGGGAAGAGTTGGAAGACGGGAGGAAAAGAGGAAGACCCAAATCAGGGACGCACGGACTCAATAAAAGAAGCCACAGCCTTCCGTTGGCAAGACCTGAACGGGGTGGTTCATGACGGGGCGTGGTCCTCGGTTCTTATTTGGAAGCCACCTGAAATGACATTTCGGTTCACTGCCGAACATGTCATTCCTTATATTTAGGGCACATCCTAAATATTTCATTTCACAGCTGGATCTCGCTTGGCCTCTGCCCCATGAGGGGTTATCCATCAACTGGAGTCTACAAGGAATGGATTTGCTGTTAAACACAGCATGCAGAGTCAGGTCTAATGGGAATTTGGTGGAGAAACCAGGATGGTTTGGGGCTGATACGGACGCAGCCAAAATGCCTTGTCTGCGCTGATGAACACAGGGCCGAGGATGGACTGTCCTGTCACCACATAAGATACAATCCACGTTGATTTAAAGTCCAGAATTCGGACCCTTGGCCTGCTTTATGTGCCAAACAGCTTTTGCCGTGAAGAGTAACGGTGGAAATGCCTCTGGGCTCATACAGAGTGGCATCCACTCTCATCGGTTCCTTTCTTACCCCATTCATGGACTCTCGTTTTCCCATTCCATCCACCCTCCAAGGACTTTGGAAGGCAAGAGGGAAAGCACCCTTGCCCCAGATGTTCCTGGACTACAATTCCCGCCAATCCTGGCTGGCACAGCCAGTGGCAAAGGCTTCTGGGAGTTGTAGTCCAAGCACATCAGCCATCGATGGATCCCTGAATCCTCGTGAACAACAGCCAGGCCTCCACAATGATATAATTGCTTCGTATTATAGAAAGAAAGAAAGAAACCTTCATACGAGGGGCTGGGCTGGATCGTTTCCAGCTCTGCCGTTCGAAGGTTAAAATTAATTTCTCCCCTCCGTGCAGACCATTGGAGAGAAACGGATAAATTACCCCACCGATGTCTGATTTAAGCTTCCTTAAAAGCCACAGAACTGGCCCAAAGACAAGGAGGGCCCCTGCCCCCAATTTGCAAGGGGGGTAGGTAATAAGATGCACCCTAAATATAAGGAACCGTTTCCTTTTCCTGCAAACCTTAAGAGAGCAGATAAAGCAAGCTATTTTTAATGCCTCTTCCCCTAACTGGAGCTGATGGGAGAGCTGCAGTCTATACATCACAAAGAAGATTTTTTTAAAAAGAATTCTAGCCCCTGACTGGCATTCAAGGGCTCTTCATCATTTCAGGTCTGGCTCTTTCCTCGTCCATTAGGTTCTCCCATTCAAAACCTAACCCAGGCACGACCGCGCTTAACTCCCAAAACCATGCAAGGTCTTCGGGCATCAAGGGGTAAGTCACAACCAGACTAGGCCCACCGAATGAGCAGAACTTTTACAGAGGGGCTGCCTCACCAACCAGTGGGGCCGACTCTAGTTGTGACTTGCGACACAATCCTCGGTCTGAAGAAGCCAACTGCAATCCATGATGAATGAATTTTTTAAAAATTTATTCTTAAAGGCACCACCATAACTTGCTATTCTATTGCCGATTAAATATACTAAAACAGCTCTCTCTGGGGACAGGAGGGGAAGATTTCTATTACACAACAATGGGCAAACCCCCATATTTTTTATGGATGCTGCATTGTCTATAGAAAACTAAGGCTGCCTATCGCCAGGAAGTCCTTGGTTTAATAAAATCCAAAGGGCACCCGGTTGGCAGGCATAGGAATGGCGGGCCATTGTTATTCCACACCCAATGGTGTGGGTGAGGAAAGGTAATTTTCCCTACTGGGGTTTTCTTTGTAGACAAAGGATGTACTCCTTAGCTACAGCCTTAAAAAAAAAAAGACCACACTGCACAGGAAAAGATGCTCGTTCATGGAGCAATGAGGCAATAGCTACTGAATTATTTTCCCTGCCCACCTTTGCCCATCCACTCCTTCCTGTATGCTGCATTTCTTGGTCTCCCCTCCCCCCATTTCCCCCCAATACACCTCCTCCACCAACATCAAGGGGAAAATGGAAGAAAATCTAGGGAGCAGGATCGGATCTAAGGAGAATGGCCGTTGCAAAGGATGGCACCAGAATGGAAGCACCCACACCCAATGATCTCATAAAAACAAGGCATTGTTTCTTTCTATCTTTCCACCTAGAAAAGTTGATGATGAGGAGGGGAGGAGGTGGTTTGTTGTCCCCCCCCTCAAAAAAAAACCTTCTTCCTCACCCTCCCATTGCCATCTCCCACTCCGGTCAAGCCACCCCCCAGGAGCAGAGAATCCCTTTGCTTCAGGTCTGGTGGAAAAACACACGAAAAGAGAAATCACCCCACCCATCTCTGTGCGTGTTTGCCACTTGGCATCTTTTTTTTTTAAAGGTTTCCACCCTGGAGAGAGTCCACTGACCACGGGATCCAGACTGCCAAGGCATGAGATATACAGAGCCCCCAAACTAACGGCAGTTCCCTCCCCCCCACAGATTACCTGCTAGAGATGAAGCGATGCAGTACACAATAGCTGCTTTCAGGTTGGGGTGTTCGGATGATCTGGCGGAGAATTGGATGGGTATAAGGGGGAGACTCCTGTCCCCTCCTCACCTGGGACTAAGTGGTGGTGGAAAGAGGATGATGGGTTTTGTTTTTGTTTTTTTCCCCTGGGAGTTCTTGCCTCCCCCTCCTTGTCCAAATGCTGGGCTCACCTTCTCCCAGGATGGAGGCTTAATTCAATAGTCTGGTACCTTGAGGATGCTAAAAAGCCACTTCAAA
This sequence comes from Phrynocephalus guinanensis, assembly GCA_037367245.1. Lineage (NCBI taxonomy): Eukaryota > Metazoa > Chordata > Lepidosauria > Squamata > Agamidae > Phrynocephalus > Phrynocephalus guinanensis. The sequence continues at coordinate 11,769,661 of CM074754.1, read as the reverse complement.
CATGGGCCGAACCATCGCAGCAGTGGCAGGGGGAAAGGGTGGAGGTGACCACAGACAGAAGGGGGGCCCTCTTTAAACCCAGCTGCTGGTCTGAACTGGAAAGGATCCAGTTACGTTCAAAGAAAGCCACGGAGGGAGGCTGAGCGCTGGAGGGCATTGCAGAGTCAAGAATAAGGGGCACAACCCCACCTCGACCCCCCTTTGCAGGCAGTGGTTCGCCCACATGGGAGCTGCACCACCATGCAAGCTTCTGGCTTTCATTTGGAAATCTGACATCAATGCTGCCACTGCCTACGGACATGGCCTCCCGCCCACCCCTTTTTCCACTTCTCACCCCCCCATCCCCCAATTGGGAAATGGGCATTGGGCCCAAACCCAGCATGTCTTCCCTCCCTCCCTGTGGCACTTGGGAAAGAATAATAATAATAATAATAATAATAATTAATAATAATAATAATAATAATAATAATAATAATAATAATAATAATAATAAGAAGAAGAAGAAGAAGAAGAAGAAGAAGAAGAAGAAGAAGAAGAAGAAGAAGAAGAAGAAGAAGAAGATATTGTCATTGTGTGTATATACACAGTATACACATACAACAAAATTCTGCGTGACTAAGCACACACACCCCTCCATCTCGGAAGCACGCAACTCACTGTGATCTGCACACCATCGTGTCCGTTCTTCCCAACAAAGCGCCTGTCCAGAAGTACGTGGCTATCTGGTACATTGTCCATTTTATATGCCAAAGCGTTCATTGTCACTCCAAAGCTTGCCTACTGCTTTGCAGCAGTAGGAGGCGCCCGCTGAATTTTCACAGACGGGTTTAATCCCTCTTAACACTCACATGGCTGCATCTTTTGCTCATTTGCTTTGGGTTTTAACTATGGGGGGCATATCCAGACCTTTGCATCAAAATAACGAGTCCTGTGTTACCTTGAAGACTGACAGATTTACTATAGCATGAGTTTTTTGTGTGTGTGTGGACATACTTATAGGCGGGTTCCTCAGATGGCACTTACTTGAAGCAACCCCCAGAGAAATCAGTGGGATTAAATACATGTTTCGCTTGGCCTGATCAGGACTGATTTTTAAATGGGTCTCAGAAGCCCTTTTAATTAAAGTCGCTTTTATCAGTGGAATAGGCCTGTGAGTGATTTTAAATTGCTTTCATATGATTTGTGCTGGTTCTGTCTCAAAGGCTTTAGTCCCGTCCACACTTATTTGGGAGTCAGCCCTGTTGAACTCAGAGCCTTGTTTCAGAGGAAAAGTGGAGGGGCATGTAGAAGCCAGGATTAGGACAGGGGGGGGGAGCAGCTGATTAGGAATTTTAGGATGCATTATAACACCTCTGGGTCTCAGCTAAAACCTGGGGGCATGGGAGCAACTCGCCATTAATAACCTGGGTATAATAACAACCCACCGAGCTGGACCTTATGCCAGGCTCCTAACCATAAAGGTGGGGAGGGGGGTTATCAATTATAGGGGAGCCAAAAATCTGCAACTGGTGAAAGGGCGGCAGAGAGGAAATTGAAAACTCAACGGTGAGAGTGGTGAGGGGGAAAACCCCCACAGATAATTAGAAAGCATGTCTTAATTGTATTGGACTGTCTATTATCCCTCATTCCTGTAAGCCACCTTGGGTATCTAAAACATTCATTCATTCATTCATTCAATCATTCATTCATTCATTCATTCATTCATTCATTCATTCATTCATTTATTAAGCATGTCTTAATTGTACTGGACTGTCTATTATCCCTCATTCCTGTAAGCCACCTTGGGTATCTAAAACATTCATTCATTCATTCATTCAATCATTCATTCATTCATTCATTCATTCATTCATTCATTCATTCATTCATTTATTAAGCATGTCTTAATTGTACTGGACTGTCTATTATCCCTCATTCCTGTAAGCCACCTTGGGTATCTAAAACATTCATTCATTCATTCATTCAATCATTCATTCATTCATTCATTCATTCATTCATTCATTCATTCATTCATTCATTCATTTATTAAGCATGTCTTAATTGTACTGGACTGTCTATTATCCCTCATTCCTGTAAGCCGCCTTCGGTCCTTTTCCAAGGAGAAAGGCGGGGTAAAAATATTCTAAAATAAATAAATAATAAATAAAGCTGGGCCTGTAGGGACAAGCCAATCATAATGATAGATGCCGCCCTGTTATTTTGAGGCTGGAGAAATGCAGGTGTGTGTGTGTGTGTTGGGGGGGAGAGTTTAAAAAGACTATCCCAATGGGAAAGCTCAGGCGTCCCAAGACCTGAGAAATAATTAAAAAAAAAGATTTGGGGTGCTTAGAAAAGGGGAACCCCCTCTCCTTCCATCACCCCCTTTTCTATTTCTTAAGGAATTCCCCCCCCTTCTGAAGGAAGCCCTTCCTTCCTCGGGGAAAGGGCCTCTTAGGGGATGCCCTGGACCACACCGCCTGGGTTTCCATGGTAACGGGAAGCAGGCGAGCCGCCGCCGCATCAGCATCCCTCCCTCGGTGATGGATGGGGGGGGGGGGGAAGCCACGTGACCGAGGATGCTCGCCGCAGGAGCGCGGGCTTAAAAATAATTAAAAAAAAAAAGGATCCGCCTCCGCCTGCTGGTTTTATTTTAATTTTAATTTTCCTCCCCTCCCTTCCGAAAGCGGGCGAGGGCGGGGCTAAACCCGGAAGAGGCAGCGCCTGATAGTGGTGTGTTTTGTTTTGTTTTTTTTTTAAGGAGGGGGGGGGGAGAGAGAGAGGCATCAGCAGGGATCTGGGGGTGGGAGGAAGAGGAGGAAGAGGAAGACGGAAGACCAGCCGCCCCAGTTGGCCATGGAAACTATGCAGGTGTTTTACTTATCTCTACCCTGGTGGAGGGAACCCTTGCTGCTTATTTCCAACCCCCCCCCTTTATAATTTGAAAGCTGGGAACCAGGCATCGGGGTCACTCCTCCCCTGGACACCCCCCCCCACTTCTCCCCAGGGTCCCCTCTCCTCCCTTGCATCCCCCCCTCTCTTGGGTTCCCAGGTATGGGGCTTTTCTCATCCCAGGGACACCCCCCCAAAAAAAAGGCGTCAGGGTTTCCTGTTCCAGCGGTGCCTGGACCCAAACCCTCCCAAATTTCTCCATTTCTGCACCAGCTGCCCCAGTTCCTAACTCTCTTTCCCCCCCCCCCACCCCACCCCACCCCGCCCTTGGTGTGCTTGGAGCTCCGGTGTGTTAGAAGATCTAGGCATTTGAGTTTGCTTAATCATAGAAACTTTATGTTTTGAAGCCCCCTGTCTTTCCCTTCTTACCAAGGAAGGTTGTATCTGGAAACCCAGAGTTGTTTGTTTATCTCGTCTTGCTTTGCCCCCAAATCCCTACACTTTTAATTAATTCTATTGGCACTTTAAGTGAATGAACCTCCAGCATTCAGGTGCTGGGGATTTAACTGCTTTGCAGGTTGGTGGCTTTTGCAACTAGAAGCCACCTTGAGATACCTGTGATCATTCCCACTCACATCCCTGCCCTGTCCTTTTCCCAATTTCTGCGAAAATAACCCCACCCTCCTCCTTTTCCCACAAACATAACAATTTCCTCTCCTCCCGCCCTCCCCACACCCCTTTTTAGGGATGTGAGGAAGCTAGACATGTATAGATCCAATGTGTTCTAATTCCATGTGCTGCTGTTCTTTTTTTTTTTTTACAAAAAATAACGAGTTTAACTGTAGGGGTAGATGCCTTGTGAGGTGTGTGGAGGGCAGGGTGGATTTGACTTGAATCAAATTGAATTAATTATAAAAATGATTTTTAATAATGATTTAAGCTTAATTTTATTATTTAAATCGTGAATTAAATCAGCTTGATTTTTAAACAAAAATCATTTATTCCCCCCCCCCCCCCCCCCCCCCGGTTGGTACAATGTGTGTAATTTAAAATACCAGTTTGAGGAATGCCTCTTGATTTTAAAAACCCAGAGAATTATACCCTGAACAGTCCTTAAAAAAAACACAACTAAATGAAATTTGCGTGTTGTTCTCCACGGAGTACAGCAGGCCAACACGAGTTTCTGATTTTAATTTTTTTTAATAAATTACAAGCCGAGAAAGGCTGTTGTTTGTATTGCACACTTACTAGTCAGGGCCATTAATAAAAGGTGTTCCTCTTTTAGCCTCCTTTTACACTGAAATAAGAAAGTTCAGCTCCATCTTAAATCCCTGGGGGACAAAACTCAGCCGTGGCTGCCCTGGAATTGGCATCTATCTATCTATCTATCTATCTATCTATCTATCTATCTATCTATCTATCTATCTATCTATCTGCCGCCCAGTGGCATGTTTCTCAGCCTTCTGTGTTCATGATCACCTAATTAAGAGCACTAATTAGTTGACTTTGCTTGAGTCTTGGGGACACCTCCGCTGGGCCTATTTGGAATTGAAATCTCGCAATTACCGAAATATCATGCCTGTTTCTGTTTTGCTGGTCATCCCCATTTATGCAACAACAATAATAATATTAGAACGGCAGCGGTTGGAAGGACACGGTGGATCATAGAATGCCTCTGCTCTGAGGCCTTAAAACACTGAGTCATCCGGCAGTTCAAAGGCTTGGGGTGGTGCAGGATCTTACCGCCTCTGTGTCCTGAACCACCACGTTGTGCAAGGTCTCTGCCATCCCAAAGCCACAATTTGGCACCTGACGGGGGTTGTTAGGCCTCTGGATGCTAGGAGAGAGAAGTGGTGTCATGCATGAGTCGCCTCGTTTCAAAAGATGCACCACCTTGTTTTAAAAGATGCACTTCTGTTTCATTTATTCTCTTCCTCTTCCTCCGAATTTCTGCAAAAGATGTTCTGGACCTTCTGATTCCCTTTGTCGTTGGAGACCTTACGGTCACGGAAATAGCGGCCTGTCTTAGTACATGAAAAGGAGCAGTTTGTGACTGTAGGCTCAGCCCTACAAATGAATGGATATAGAAAGCTAAGCTGGTTTCCCCTGAACCACTGCTGTTTTATATATACAACAGCTTGCTGCATCGGAAAGACTTGCAGTCTCATGTCTTACAAACTAGAGTTGGTTAAAGAACCAGGCCAGGGGTAAAATGTAGAAATCACCCCTTGGGAAATAGGATTCCAACATGTTTTTGATATTTCACCCCTGGTTCTTCCCGGAAATCTGGTCATCTTTGCTGAAATCAATCCTTCACTCATCTTTAAAGTTTTTAATCTGTAATTGTGTGTTGTCCTTTCCAAAAATCTACGATTCTTTGACCTCTGATCCACCTCTAACTTTTTTTTCTCCCATTCCCCTTGCCCCAGGCCTCTTCCGGTCCACAGCGGTGCTGCTGAGACAGCAGAGGGCTCAGTTCCCCGAGGACGGCTGGCGAGGCGATGCGGACCCATCACGCCTGTCATGCTTCAGATTTGCTGATGCCCCGTCTCCCCCAGCTAGCACATGGATCCGGCCCGTCGCCGGATAGCCAGGAGGCGCAGATGTGGTGGCATTCGAACCAGGAGCCAGCCTGTCTTTCCTGAGTAGGACGTCTGTCGCCCGTCCCGACTAGAATCGAAGGAACTCTTGTTTTTTGAGGGAATTTTTTCTTTTCAAAAAAGCTGTCCGCGGCCTTCCTTACACAAGCTGTTTTATTTTCCTGGTGGTTTTCCCCGTGCCATTCGCAAGGCAGCTCCTGCCCGGTGCCTCTTTGGTCCCAGAGTATTTTTCCTACCGTCAGCATCTCTCTGGATTCCTCTCTGTTGCCTTCTCTCTCGGGTGCCATGTCGGGCGGCACGGTACCCTTCTTGGTGTGGACCCAGGAAGTGGCCACGCTCCTGATCCTGCGAGTGCGCAGGACTGTCCTGCAAACGGCCATTTTGCTCTGCGTCCTTCTGCTCCTCCTGTGGATCTCCGTCTTCCTCTACGGCAGCTTCTACTATTCTTATATGCCTACCGTCAGCTACGTCAGCCCCGTACACTACCGGTTCAGGTACGTTGGCGTGGGAGAGAGCTGGTGGCCTCGCCAGCCTCCGTGGTGGGAAGACACGCCTTTCCGAATAAGAACTGTGGTTCCCAACCCTGGACCCCCCCCCCAGGTGTCTTTGAACTTAATGTCTTAAATCAGGCATGTCCAAACTTCGGCCCTCCAGATGTTTTGGACCACAACTCCCACAGTCCTTTGCCAATGGAAATACAGGCTTGGAATTCTGGGAGTTGTGGTCCAAAACATCAGGAGGGCCGAAGTTTGGACATGCCTGTCTTAAATGTTCTGGGCTATGTATTGTCCCTTATTATTGCAAGCCACCTTGGGTCCTTTTCCAAGGAGAAAGGCGGGGTAAAAATATCCAAAATAAATGCATAAATAAACTACACCTGGATGTGGCAAATTTCCTGAAATCTTGGCAGGGGGAAACCAGAAAACCTGTTCCTCCTCCTTAATCTGTTTTTCTCCAAAACTTCAGACAGATAGGTTACAGGGGAAAGAGAGCCGCTCCTGCGCTTCGTGCTTCCTTTCAGCAGAGAAGGGTTTTGCTCGAAGACAATTCCAGGGTCAGAGGAAGTCACAGTCTGACGAGAATATTTGCCAAGGGGTGCCAGTGACCTTGTGGGTGCCGGGTGGGTTTCCCCGGACTTCTGGTTGGCTGGATTAGGCTGGGCTGTTTATCTCCCCTCTTCTCCTCCCTACTTTAGAGGAGACCACTGCCCTAAGGTCACCCATGGCAGTTTCCGGTACCCACTGGGGAACGGAAACCTAGATCCCCAGACTCAAAAGCTACCCCTGGGACTGCTGCCCTGTGCCAATTCAGTCCAGTTACATAATTACCGTTTATTGAATTATAAAGTTGCCATCTCTGGTTTTCCTGTTCATGTTTGTGATTTATGTTTTTTTTAATTGTTTCAAGTTACTTTGTGTCTCTTTTTGTTTGCCTTTTAAGCCTGCAAGCCACTTGTAAGCACGAATGAGGAAGCATTGCAGACCGAGAAATAAAGAATAGATATATTGGTACCTTAAGGAATTAATTTGTTCCAAATGAAATTCTGTTAAGCAAATTTTGCTTTATACAAAATTTCCCATAGGAATGCATTGAAAACAGAGTCATCCCTCATTGCGGCCATTTTTATGTTGTATGGATTCGCCCCATAGGAGATTCGGTCAAGCAAATTTCCCCTATCTCTGGATTTTTTATGTTGTACAGATTTTATGTTATACAAATCGTTTGTTATACGAGGGTCCACTGTATTTATTTATTCAAAATGTTTTTGCCCTTGCCTTTTTCTTTAAAAAGGACCGCAGGGCAGTGTACATTCACTAAAAGACAATCTTTGAAGCAAAAACTGAATATTTTAAAAAAGAATCAGATGCCGCACTAAAAAAAACCCAACAACAGTGAACAATATTTAGGAGTGAAACCCTCCTTGGGGAAAGGTCTGTTTCTAAAAACATCTTTTAGAGAACCCAAGTAGGAGGGTACAAAGTTTATATATTAGCTAGCTTTCTCCGGCATTTGGTTTAGCAAGTAAGCACGGGATACATTTGCAACCTGAATAGGGTGGCATGAATCTCGCCTGGCTTCTGGAACTCTGCTTTTGACTGAAGCTTGTTGGCATGATCAGATAAAATTCTTGTCTCCATGAATAGGTTGTGAACCGCCCAGAATGGCCTCGGTAGCCAGGTGGGTGCTATAAAGTTCAAATCAAATCAAATCAATCAATCAATGAGTCAAGTACAGACGGTGGGTTTTCAGTCGGTGTATCAGGTTGACCAGTGTGGGAGCAAAACATGGGATCACCTAGGCCAGTGGTGGCAAACCTTCAGCCCTCCAGATGTTTTAGACCACAACTCCCACAGTCCTTTGTCACTGGCAAATCTAGGCTCTGAATTCTGGGAGTCCAAAACATCTGGAGGGCTGAAGGTTCGCTGCCACCGACATAGGCCTTTGGTGTGACCCGGGAAGCATTTTTTTCCAGTCATATGTGCTAAAAACCAGTGGTTCTCAACCTGTGGGGTCCCCAGATGTTCCTGGACTGCAACTCCCAGAAGTCTTCCTCCCTCGCTGAGCTGGCCAGGATTTCTGGGAGTTGCAGTCCAAGAACATCTGGGGACCCACTGTTGGAGAACCATTAGGCTAAATAGATCCTCCATGGTTAGGAGCAATGTGCCTCTCAAAACCTAGATGCTGGTGGGTAAATAATAGGAAACGACTCTTCCTCGTGTCCTCCTCCTGGATTTCCTTAGGGCCTGGCTCGTGCTAGGTCCGTGGGCGATGTTCCATTTCTTAAATGTGACCTTCGCATGGGGGTTAAGGGTTTTTTTTAAAACCTTTTTTTCAGGACGGACTGCAGCAATTCTGGATCGGAACTCTGCTCCTTTCCCACGGCCAACGTTTCGTTCATTAAGGACACCCGTGACCAAAAGGTGAGTTGAATCAGGGCGATGCAGTTATCTTCCCTCGGGAAAGTTCTCTCTGGGTTTCGTAGTACCAGTCGCCTCAGGCGGCCTCCCAACGGCAGAGCTGTCAGCCTCTGAAAGGGTTTGGGCTGCAGTCTGGCCTGATTTATTTTATTTCGTTGGTCAGAATCCTGTTTGCCTCGCAATGCTCTGAAAAAGCTACTCATGTTGAATGAATCTTTATTTTCGGTTATAAACCGAAATTCCAAAAAATATCAATTTGCCACAATAAAACGATTTGCCAGAATGAAACATTGCATTTGCCAGAATAAAACATTTTTAAAACATTGCAAAACTTTTGATAAAAGCCACTAAATACAAACAGGACTGTTATAAAAATAGTCAATATCATAAGGATAGATAATATAATATATCGAAGATCAAGCCAACATCAAACCCCAAAGTGGAGACCACCGCTACTTTTGCTTTGTTGAGTGGTAGAAATACTTTATCATCTTTTCCCCCCACAGTGCTTTCTATTTTAAAAAAACATTTCAAATTGCACAAAAGTCACTTTTTGTTTGTTAAAGTGTGTCATCTTTGCTGGAAACAAATTCCAAGTCAAGCAGTCCCACGTAAAAGTCTTTTAAAGGACTTTAAAGGCTGTGAGGTTCTTTCATTCTAGAAATTGGGTCCCTTTGGGGAGAAAGGTGGCATAGAAATAAAATTTATTATATTACTATTATTATAAATTAACAGACACAGGGGAATATTTAATCTGAAAGAACTCCCTCCCAAAAGGGAGAGGTGCCTTTCACTCGACGTCAAATTTTGAGCAGTCAGATTCCTGCAGGGTGGCGTTGATTCCAATCGAACCGGTTTAAATCACAATTTTAAAAATAGGATTTTCTTTGACCGTTTAAATAAAAAAAAATACCATTAAAAATAAAATGTGATTTTTAACAATTGGCATTTTTAAAAGGGTGCTGATTTTTATCCACCCGGGTTCTTGTGGGTTTTATACCTTCCAAGATCATGACTCGGCCCTGTGTTTGTTCTTGTATGCTATAGTATGCCCATTTCCGAGTTTGGCGTCTTAGAATGTTCCAGTAAAGTAGGCAACACTGTTTTTTCCATATATATTTTTAATTCCAAAGTTACTGATGAGAGAGCCACCTTGGGTCCTTTTGAAGGGCAAGGGCGGTGTGAAAATATTTGAAAGAATATCTGCAGCGTTTAATACTTTGACTATTTTAAAGCAAATTAAATCTGTCGGTGCTCTTCTCTCTAAACCCCTTCTCTCTGCTCCCAGGTCCTCATGTATGGCCAACCCTATCGCATCTCTTTGGAATTAGAACTCCCTGAGTCTCCGGTCAATCAAAATCTCGGCATGTTCATGGTGGTAATTTCTTGTTATACGAAAGGTGGCCGCATCATCTCCGCTTCAGCCAGAGCAGTATGTCCTGGTTTTTTGGGGGGAGGATGCTTTTATTTATTTATTTATTTATTTATTTATTTATTTATTTATTTATTTATTTATTTCTATTGAGACAACAGCTCTCAATCGCTGTCCAAAGAGGGAATGCCTGCTGTGTGCTTGGCACTCTAGGCCAGCTGACTAAATAATGGTGTTTTCTAGTAAAGTGATTTTAACGAGTATAATAATTTATTTATTTATTTATTTATTTATTTATTTTAGAGTATTTTTACCCCACCTTTCTCCTTGGAAAAGGACCTAAGGTGGCTTGCAGTAATGTGGAACAATATGCACTCCAGTAGAATTGGACGGCATATTGTACACATATTCAAGTACAGTGGGTGCCTTGTATCAAGGAATTAATTCGTTCCCAATGAAATTATGTCAAGCAAATTTTCCTTTATATAAATTTCCCATAGGAATGCACTGAAAACAGAGTGATCCCGTTTTTACGTTGTACGGATTTGCCCCATTCTGTTAAGCAAATTTCCCCTATCTCCGGAATTTTGTATGTTTGTACAAATTTTATGTTATACAAACCGTTTGTTACGCAAGGGTCCACTGTACTGAGAACGGTTTGCATTCAGATCGATGGGATCTCCTTTTGGGTGGTTAGTGTTTTGTTTGTTCTTAAAACTCCTCAGTCCCTTGAGAGAAGCTCTAGTATAAAACAAAACAGACATGAGGCGTACTAGGAAAGCGTCCTCAACCTGTTTTTGCTCACCAGAGCTGAATGGGGTTCATGGATGGTCCTTCCACACTCAATCATGAACGCCCCAAAAGTGTGAATCTATGTGGGAGCAGGTGGAGGAAGACATTTTGTGTCGGAATAGGTAAATCACTGGGTGTCAGAGACGGGACGATTTATTCCTTTTGCACTACATCTCTTAGAAAAATCCTGGCTAGTTTCAGCACTAGCGTTCCGGGGATTTAGGACTCAGAAATCTCACCTGATCCACTGCAGATCATGGAGAGATCCATCAGTCGATTAAGATCTATCTCCTCCCTGTCCATCTTTCACACCCCTAACATGGTGATGGCAAAGGCGATAGCGGGGAATCGGTTCACCATCTGTGTGTGGAGGGCGCCGGGCCGGAAAAACCGGTTTTAAGATCCTTCCCAGATCATGGGTCTGAGTCATGATGTGGGAAGAGCAGAGATATTCCTCTGAGAGTGATGGCCACATATTTCAGTGGGTTCTTATCAAGAATCTTGGCACAGCTAGATGCATTTCTGCTCACAGAACGCCGTTTACCTTCCATTTTTTTTTTTACGGCGGTGCCTATCTATCTACTTGCGTTTGCATGCTTTCGAACCGTAGGAGCTGGGTTGAACAGAGGGAGTTCGCTCCGCTGTGTGGCACCCGGGATTCGAACGGCTGACTTGGCAGCCAACCATTTCAGCGCTCTAGCCCGCCGAGCCACCGCGCCCCTTAGATTAGAGAAGCTTAGATCTTTCTTGCTGTGGCGATCCTGAGCGCGGCCTTCTTAACGATGATCCCGGGACCCACGCTGGTGTCCTCTCTCATCTAGGCGATGCTCCACTACCGCTCAAGCCTCCTCCAAATCCTGGACACCCTAGCTTTCGCCACCCTCTTTTTGGCGGGTTTTACGGAGCAGAAGCAGACGGTGGAGGTCGAACTTTTCTCCGATTACAAGGAAGATTCGGTGAGGGGCGGAGGCGCCGTCCTCCGCGTTCTGGGGGGGGGCAACGGGACTTTCTCCATTTTCCTTCACTGATCGGCGTTGACCTTCCTTTCTCTCCTCCTCTGTATGTAGTACACACCGACGGTCGGAGCCGTCATTGAGATTCAAACCACCCGGATCCAGATCTATGGGTCCCAGCTGCGCATTCATGCTCATTTCACTGGATTGCGGTAAGGGCTGAGAGCGCCCCCTAATTTATACACCAGTGGACCAAGGGGGCTTAAAAACAACAACATGGAAACACTTGAACCCATGGCTTTTGGTTCACTAAAGACACTACAAAAAAGGCTGTTCCAGCAGCTGCCCACATAAAAAACCTCACCCAAAGCCATGGGACTAACTAAGAACTAACCATGCCCCCTGTCCTCATTGTGGCCCAGAGCTTCCCCTGGAGGTACTCAGAAGCCAAAAAAGGGGGTTGGGCAATTTAATTTTTTTTGTAAGGGGGGAACACGAATCCCTGGATTTTCCCCATCAACCTGGTCACCAGGGCAGTCTCTGGTTTCTGTGCAGCCCTCGGGCGTTAGCTATCTGTGGGTAGGATGGGGAAAAACAATGGAAGGCAAGACGTACAGTTATTCAAGACAACCCCCCCAACCCCCCCTAAAAAAAATCCAGAAGGATCGAGGCAAACTCCTCATGTTCCTTTCCCCATAGATACCTGCTCTACAACTTCCCGGTGACGTCGGCTATTTTGGGGGTAGCCAGCAATTTCACCTTCCTCAGCGTCATCGTCCTCTTCAGTTACCTGCAGTGGATCTGGGGCAGCGTGTGGCCCAGGGAGCCTCTCTCTGTGCAGGTGGGGAGAGATGACCTGGGGAGGGGTGGGGTGGGGCGAGAAAGGGTTTATGTGCCATACAACGGTGGTCCCCAACCCCCGGTCCGCGGACCGGTGCCGGTCCGTGGACCGGTCGGCACCGGGCCGCCTGGGGAGGCCGGGGAGGCTCCTCCCCTTTTCCTCCGCCGCCCTCCTCCTCCTCCTCCTCTTCTCTCCCGCGGGCGGCCGGTGGAGGAGGAAGGCTGGAGGAGCGCAGGAGGAGCCGCCGCCGCCTTTGCCTCCCTCCTCCCCTCCCCTCCCCTCCTCCCAGGCCGGCCAGCCGGCGAATCCGCCCCCAAACGCTGGCGCCCCGGCGGCGTTGGCGGCGGCCGCTTGGGCTCCGCCAGGAGGGACGCGGCGGCGTTGGCGGCGGCGGCACTCACCTGCTTGGGGCGTCGGGCGTGCCACTCGCCACACACGGGCGGGGGGTGGGGGGGAACCCGGGGCTCCTGGGCAGGCGGGCCCCCGCCTCCTCCTCCGCCGGGAGCCGCGTGCGGGTCTCGCTGCTGGCGCCCCACTTGCTCCTGCTGCCCGCCGCCGCCGCCGCCGTGGGCCTCCTCCTCCGCCGGGGAAAGCGAGCGGGGCGCCAGCAGCGAGACCCGCGCGCGGCTCCTGGCCCCGGCGCCCCGCGCGCGGCACCCGCCCAGCCGTGCCGGGAAGCGCCCTCGCGGCACCGACGAGCGGCCTCCTCCTCCTCCTCCTCCTCCTCCTCCTCCTCCTCCTCCTCCTCCCACCGCCGCCGCCGGAGGAGCAGCAGCAGCCCCCCCCGCAATCGCCCCCCCGCCGCCGCCGCCTCCTGCTCCTGCTCCGGTTCCTCCTCCTCCTCCTCCTCCTCCTCCCGCCGCCGCCGCCGGAGGAGCAGCAGCAGCCACCCCCCCGCAATCGCCCCCCCGCCGCCGCCGCCATCGCCCCCGTCCCGCGGCCGCCGCCACCACCCCTCCGCAATTGCCCTCGCTGCTGCTCCTCCGGCAGCGGCGGGAGGAGGAGGAGGAGGAACCGGAGCAGGAGCAGGAGGCGGCGGCGGCGGGGGGCGATTGCGGGGGGGGCTGCTGCTGCTCCTCCGGCGGCGGCGGCGGGAGGAGGAGGAGGAGGAGGAGGAGGAGGCGGCCGCTCTTCGGTGCCGCGAGGGCGCTTCCCAGCACGGCTGGGCGGGTGCCGCGCGCGGGGCGCCGGGGCCAGGAGCCGCGCGCGGGTCTCGCTGCTGGCGCCCTGCTCGCTTTCCCCGGCGGAGGAGGAGGCCCACGGCGGCGGCGGCGGCAGCAGGAGCAAGTGGGGCGCCAGCAGCGAGACCCGCACGCGGCTCCCGGCGGAGGAGGAGGCGGGGCCCGCCTGCCCAGGAGCCCCGGGTTCCCCCCCACCCCGCCCGTGTGTGTGTGGGGGGGAGTGGCACGCCCGACGCCCCAAGCCGGTAAGTGCCGCCGCCGCTGCTGCTCTCGTGCCCCCCCCTCCTCCTTCCCTCCCATCCTTTGCTTTCACCCCCCCCCCCTTTTGCCTTCCCGCCGGACCCCCCTTTCGCATTCTCCCCCCCTCCCCACCCCCACCCCCGGGCCACAGAAAAATTTTCAAAATTTTCCCGGTCCGCGGGGACAAAAAGGTTGGGGAGCACTGCCATACAAGGCCCCAAAGGCTCATACCTCTAAGAATGATTGATTGATTGAATGAATGAATGAATGAATGAATGAATGAATGAATGAATGAATGAATGAATGCAGGCAGGCAGGCAGGCAGGCTCAAACCTCTAAGAATGACTGAATGAATGAATGAATGAATGAATGAATGAATGAATGAATGAAGGCAGGCTCATACCTCTAAGAATGAATGAATGAATGAATGAATGAATGAATGAATGAATGAATGAAGGCAGACTCAAACCTCTAAGAATGAATGGATGGATGGATGGATGGAGAGATGGATAGATGGATGAATGAATGAATGAATGAATGAATGAATGAATGAATGAAGGCTCATACCTCTAAGAATGAATGAATGAATGGATGGATGGATGGATGGATGAAGGCAGGCTCATACCTCTAAGAATGAATGAATGAATGAATGAATGAATGAATGAATGAATGAATGAATGAATGAATGAATGAATGAATGAAAGCAGGCTCATACCTCTAAGAATGAATGGATGGATGGATGGATGGATGGATGAAGGCAGGCTCATACCTCTAAGAATGAATGAATGAATGAATGAATGAAAGCAGGCTCATACCTCTAAGAATGAATGAATGGATGGATGGATGGATGGATGGATGGATGGATGGATGGATGGATGGATGGATGGATGGATGGATGAAGGCAGGCTCATACCTCTAAGAATGAATGTAATGGGTGTCATGGCTGTAATGTTTTGAAACTGGGGGACATGTTAAATGAGGCTCTGATCTGTCTCCCGTCTTTCGCTCTGCCCTCCCACATAGGTTTCTGGCCGGGAGCGAGCAGGTATGCTCCCAGCAACCGAAGAGGTCCGCCGCCGGGTTGTGGCCCCTAAAGAAGGTATTGTAGAGGAGAGGTTTATGGGGCATCATGGGATTTCCTGCACAGCCCCCCCCCAGGAATTATCTGGCCTTTCAGGTGTTGAAATACTACGACTTCCATTAGCTTTGGCCAGCATAGCCAAAGTTTGGACCTGCCTGACCTAGCGTGATACCTCTCTTGGCTCCTTGGAAACTAAGAAACGGTTGTAGACGCATGAACTCCCCTGGGCTGGGAATTTGATGACTGACGTAACTTGGTTGGTCTTCACAGTGTCACCGGACTTTTTTTGTTGGTATTGGCACCACAGCTTGACACAACGGCCTGTTTTTTTTAGCTTGAGACCAAAACCACTCTCTCTCCCCCGCAGGAGTAGATGAAGAAGAGGCGGCGCCGACGGCTCCAAAGACAGAAGACGTGGGTTCTGCTGACGGAGAAGAGCAGTCCATCTCGAGTGAGTCTCTTACTTGCTTCCTAGTGTTGCATGATTTCTATATCCACCTGAGAACTTTGTTGTTTCGCTGGAAGGCCTGTGTCGACTGACAACCAGATGCCCTGTGGGAATCGCATGAGCCATGCACGAAGGTCATGCTTCTCTCCCATCATTTTTTTTTGGAAGAGAGAAATCTGAGTTTCCATGATTTCTTGTGGGAAAATATGCCTTGATATAAGAGTGTTTTGGTTTGCAAGCATGTTTCCGGAATGGATGGTGCTTGTAAACCAAGGTATTGCTGTATATACATAGGTATCAACCAATATCATACAGTAGGACCCCCCGTATCCACTGATTCATTATTCACTGATTCAGTTATCCACGGTTGGCAGAGGGGAAAAAAATTAAATAATCCTCAGCCACAAAGCAAGCTATTGTCACAAACAGCAGTCATAAAGCAAGCTATTGTCTCAAAATAGCAGTCATAAAGCAAGTCTCTGTCAGGAAACAGCAGTTTGGGGGTGGGTGGGCGGGCAAGCATTCTGGCATATCCACAGTTTTCATTATCCACTGGAACCAATCCCCAGCGGATACTGGGGTCCTACTGTATTAAAAAATGATAAACAGAATCCGCACCAAAATTGGATTCAAAGGAACAGGGCTTGACACTCCATTTAAAATCCTCTCCCAAGGACGAAAGGAAAACCTGTCTAAAGGGAAAGATCTTTGCTTGCGGAATGACAAAAGAGCCCGGCCTCCAGTGGCAGGGAGTTCCAGCGCCAAGAAGGCCCTTTTCTGGGTCTCCACCAGATATCCCTGTTGAAAGTTGTGAGGTGGAGAGGAAGGTCTCTCCTGACGATCTTGCCACCTGAGCAGGTTCATAAAGGGAGACGCTGACTGAAAACAAACCTATCTCTGTTATTTTTTTCCTCTCTCTCATTCTTAATTCGACAAAGTAACCACAGTCCAAGCCGTCAAAAGCAGCCTTGAAAAAGCCGATTCTAGGACCGAATCCAGTCTGTCCGAGGGTCTGAATCAAGGTCAGTTGTGTTTTCTCTTCCACGGCTTCCTCAATCTGGAGTTGTCTCCTTTCAAAGTGAATTTAAAACAATTTTAAACCAGTTTGGTTCTTAATGCTCTACTCCAGTGGTGGTGAACCTTTGGCTCTTCAGATGTTTTGGACCACAACTCCCACAGTCCTTTGCCATTGGCAATCTAAGCTTGGAATTCTGGGAGTTGTGGTCCAAAACATCTGGAGGGCCAAAGGTTTGCCACCATTGCTCTACTCTGTTGGGCCCACAAACGGTACTGGTGGATTAGGAGGAGTTTTTAAGGTGCAAGGCAGTCTCCTCTGTGCCCCAGAATTTTCAGGGGAGATGAGGGGAACAGCATCAAAGGGCGATGGGTTATGTGATCGTGCCATGTCACTTCCCTGTGACCTGATTTGAAAGCCTGCTTCCAGTTGATGACAACATTAATTCATGATCTAGTCAAGGAATGAGTGGAATATACTAATCTGGCTGGATCGTTCAGTAATTTAAGGATCTGCCCACTGAGCCAGAAGCCATGAGTTTGATTATTTTTATTTATTTATTACTGAGTATTTTTACCCCACCTTTCTCCTTGGAAAAGGACCCCAGGCGGCTTACAGGAAGGAGAGACCATATACAGTCCATGACAATTAAGACACGTTCAGTTCCCCAATGCATCCCAAAAGAGCCAGCCTGGGTGGCCTTGGGCAAGCTGCAGAGTCCAGAAAGGAAGGGATAATAAACCACTTCTGAGCATTCTCTACTTGAAAAACCCAGAAAACGGTCACCGTAAAAGAGAAGGCCTGTGTTTATCAGTATAACGGCTAGCAGAGACCTCTTTTCCTCAGATGCGTGGCTAATTATTATCCATTGTCCAGGTACAGACGCCGAGTTCGAATCTGTGGATAATTCCTCGCTGCTGACAGAGGCCAATTTCCCGTCGCCTTCCCTGGAGGGAGCTCCCTCGGCCCTCCTGCCGCCGGGGGCCCCGTCCCTCACGCGTCCCTCCGAGATCCGCCAGAGAAGCATCTGCTCAAGTTCTTAAGGATTGGGGGGCGCAAAGAGGCCGCCCCCCCCAATGTTCCTCACGTTGCACTCCGACCAGCGCATGTTTACATCCCACCTCCTCCTTCCCTCACCCCACGAGCCCTGAACCTCTTCACCCGGAGACACTGTTACTCGAAATAAAAGGATACCTGCTAACAATTGACCCGTGTCTTACGTAGAACACAGGGCTACTCCATCGCTTCTTGCTATCGGAATCTGGCGTTAGGTGGTCTTAAGAACCCGCACAACCGTCAACAACCATCACTGAAATAGATTGGGGCAGAAACTACTCGGCACTAAATTAACATCAGGTCGCCCTCATTTTTTTCCAGGCTTTCACACAAGTGTCTCTCATTTACAGCACCAAGGACTTGACATTAAGCGTGTGTGCAAAACCTGGTTTCACGTTGCGTAAATGATCCTTCATCTGTCCACCATCCAGCGCTGATGAAGCCCTACCCAGACCTCGGCCAGTGGGAACCTTATTTGGAGGCGGCTTTTGAAAGCCTCACAAAGGTGTGGACCAGGTGTTTTCCCAGTCTTTTCATTTTATTTCATTTTCGGTGACTCACAAGGACTAGCAGCTTGAGGTTTTTTGTTTTTTTTAAATGCCAATAGAGCAGATTATCCCAAGGAGATGAATTCTGTACTGCCTATCACCTGCTGGGCTTTGTATTTTACGCATCCATGGGGAACAGCATCGTATCTAAGGAATTTTGAGATAGGGAGGCGAGAAATCAGCCATAGAAATCACTCAAGAGGTGCACCGACAATCCTGCTAAAAGTAGAAACTTGAGTTGTGCCAGATCTCTGCAGTAGGTGGGGAACGGGTTGATGAAAACATGTTGAGTGTAAGGGGATACAGAATGAGTGTAGAATTTAGATTTATAGGACTTATTTTTTAAAGGCATGTTTCAGCCTGAAAAACAGATTCTCTGGACTCCTTTAGAAGAAATGGGTACTAAAATCCTGTTGCTGCCCCCCCCTCCAAATTCTCAGCCACGCAATCTGGCCGTCCTTACAAAAAGTTTGAACACCCCTGGACTAAATGATCTAGGGTTCATTACTTCTAAGTTGCTTTCCTTTTCCCTTTCTTTCCCGTTCCGACTACCACGTGGGAATAAATTGTATAGTAGGAAAGTTGCAGATCTGTTCGCCTTGCCGGATTGCAGGATTTGCCCCCTTGGTTGCAGAATTCAGAGAGCCTAAACGACAGAACTTTCCTGCAGATCCGCCACACCTAGAAAAACTACTTATACTGTCTCCCCCCCCCCTGCTTTTAGGGGTTGCTGTTCTCAATTGGTAGGCTTTTTTATTAAAAAAAAACCCAAATCCTCAAACACACACACACACCCTACGGCTCTGACTTGCTTGTGAGTTTCTCTCGAAGGGTCGAGTCCAGCACATTTTTCCTGGCTTTCAATTTGGTCTGCATTCCTGCAGTGGCGAGTAAACCCCTGTGTCAGCTCCTGGCTCCCAGCAATGGTCTATGTGACCCTTGGATGCTCCAGCCGCACCCAGCGGAAAGGGTGAGCCTACCTTCTCCTCCACGATCCGTACACGGTGTTACGTCCCAGCAAGTCGGCAGAATTAGAGAACGGAAAAGAGAGAAGGGGGGGGGACACATACTGTATTTTAACAGTTTAAAGACTTCGGTCTTGTTGTGAGGTTTTTGCCACTAACAGGCCCGAGATGTTTTCAGGATGTCTCACCGATGCCTCTCGGTTTTCCTTGAATACCAAACATGCGTGTGTTTTTTTGCTTTGCCAACGGAAACCTCAGATATATCAGGCTCAAAAGGAGAATCTGCCAGGGCGTAAGGCTTCGCTTCATTCTTTAATGATGGAGCATTAATTGGAATTTATGCCTAAATTGGGGTGGGGGACGAGGCACCCTTGTGGTGCAGAATTAGACATGCGGCAACTGTGCCAATTTTTTAAATTTTCTTACCAAGCTTTTCCAGGCTTAATCATACTAGATGTTTCAGGATTATTTCATATTTCCTCACATACACACTTGGCTTTGCCTCATTTTGCTAGAAAAAATCCACTCCCAGGAACACTTGCCTCTGCTGAGTCAGACCTGGCTGATCGTGACTCAGCGTAAATGTAGACAGGCACTGATTATTATTTTTTTAACAAGGAGAAAAATGATACAGTTGAAACATGTCCCTACTTCCTTCCTTCTGAAATTAGTTAACACTCCCCCCACCCTGGGGTCAATTCTCTTCAGTCTGCCCGTCATATTTGGGCCACATTTATTAATGACATTTGAATTAATTATTATTTCTCTCCCCCCCCCCCCCCGGTCTCTCTTTCTTCAATTCTCCTTTTTAAAAAATAAGACACAGGCGATCTCTGAGCCAGCTGGGAATAATAAAATATTTTGAATTGTGGGACATTAAATATTCCTTTTGATTTGAAAGGGAAAAAAATCTCCATATTATATGAGAAGCTACAGCTCCTACTGTATGATAAAGAGACACTGGTTTAGAAAAGCATGCAGCTTTTAGGATCAGGTAACAGCCAGATATACCTAAGAAGTGTATGAATGAAAATCTTAATTATCTGGCTGCCCTCTATTTCAATTTCTTTTAGAAAAAACATAATTACTGTTAAGGTGCTCTTAGTAGGAACTGGCAAACCACTCCAGTATTCCTGCCAAGAAAACTCCATGGACATGGGGTCACGGAGAGTCGGTCACGACTAACAACACAACACAACACAACACAACACAACACACACACACACTGGCCATTGACAGCTAGGTTAGAACGGTGTGATATTTTGCTTTCACACACTCTGGCCTAGATCAAGCCTCTCTGAGCATGTTAAAAGTGCATTTTTCAAGCCGCCTCTGAGTTACTGCAGCCAAAACTCGACTCATGACCCTGGGGGTGGGGGGTTCAATCCCAGGGAGCCGGCTTGAGGTTCACTCAGCCTTCCATCCTTCCGAGGTCGGTAAATTGAAATGTTGTGCCTGCTTGGGGCTGGGTGGCAAAGGTGTAGCAGCCTGAATACTTAAACTGTCGACCACCCAGAGAGTGCTTTAAATGGGACGAGGAGGTAACAGAAGTATTACGCTTTGGTTTATAGGTTCGCGATTTCCCCCGAAGCCAGCAGGCGGAGAGCATAAGAAAATTCTGGCTCTCTCTGAGGCGAAACACCGGTTAAAATGTCTAGAAAAATCACCTATTTTGCCCTAGGAGCTGTGTTTTTACCAAAAATGCTTAGCTGTGTTTTTTAAGGTGTAAGGAGGTATGCAGAAAAGTGACCTCATGCAGGATTATATGTCCAAAGGACAAAAGGTGTAAGGGGACAAGACAGGGACAGAGACAGTATTGGTGGCCACAAAGAAATACTGTATAAATAGACAAAGCTAGGCAGTTCTACCCCTCTCCCCCTTTAAAAACACACTGGATTAAAGTTTGGTTATTTATTTGAAATATTGTTACCCCGCCTTCCTCCTTGGAAAAGGACGCAAGGTGGGCTTGCAACATTGAAGCACAATAATTGGAGACAATGAGTATACAACAGTTGCGGGAAACATTAAACACAATATTGACAATATTGGATATTAAACACACACACAAATGCATTAAAAAGGCCATTTTAAAGCTAACAGCCACAAGCGAACAAACATGAAAAAAAAAACAAAATGCCGCTCTGAAAAATGTAAAAGCACAAGTTCTGTAGTGCAGTAGTACAAATTCGGTCCGAGCTGTAGCGGATTTTAGTCCCCCTTTGAGGAGGGGGGAATCTGAAAAAGTCGTCCTTAAAAAAATAACTTTTTTCAAGAATTCTGAGCTCTCTGTCTGAGCATTGCTACCTGAAGTGCTTTTCTGGCCTCAGTGCTAGGGCAGTAAAATGGGAATAATCAATTTTTTTTATCCCCCCCCCCCCGGGCCCTTATGCTGTAGTTGGAAGGCTAACCCTGAAGAATGTCTGCCTGGCAATCCTCTCATGAATGCCATGAAACCTGAACGATAAGTCGGTAGACTCATCCCTGGGCAGGGTTCGTTCCGTTTTTCTTTCTTTTTTTTTTCTGGCAGGAAAACACCGTCTGCCCGTCTGCCTGTCTGCCTGTCTCAGAGGCCCATCCTCAACTTTGTCACCCATCCAGGGATATATTTTATTTTATTTTTATCTTTATTTTTTTGCCAGCAGCTCCACACCCTTTCTGTCTCTCTCCCTCTCTCCCCCTACACTGTTTAATCCTTCTCTCTTTCAAACACACAAAGGCAGGCCTTTTTTTAAAAAAAAATCCCTCTTTTTTATTTTTTTGAGGAAAAGGAGGGGGGTTGAAACTGGGGATGCTTTAAGCCAAAGAGGATAGGAAGAGCCCTTATAAGGCTCTGTTTGTTTTCTTAGCCAACACCTGCAAAAGTGTGGGGGCTGAGCCTGGCGACTTTCCCACTCACTAAGTTGTCACAGAGAAAAAGGGAGGGAGAAAAAGTAATAATGTTTTTTTTTTTGAAGGAATGAGATCATCCCTGTGAGTAGGATATATAAAAGTTCCTTCTGCAAGAACACAGAAGCCAAGAGTGTCGTGGGTCGGCTCTGGAGCTGTCCGGGGAGCAAAAGAAATCTGATTTTTTCCCCAGCCTTGCTAGGGAAACACATGGGTTTCAGAATCCGTGGCTAGTGGCAGCCAGTGCTGGGCCACTGTATCTCCCTGCCTCCCCATCAAAACCTTTGGGAGCTTTTATCCTGGGGTATATCCTACATCCTTCTCCCCCACCCCCACCCCCACCCCCAGTTAAAAACTTTTATTCTCCTTTATTTTTAAGCATCGGCTGCAGCTTGGGTACCCCGCTCTCGCTCCGAAGACCCACCACCCGACCTGCAACTGGAAAGCAGTCTCCTCTACGACCTTCCTTTGCCAGGTGAGTGGCTATCAGACCGGGCCAGCCCCGGCAAATTGCCTCAGGCGGCAGAAAGTAGGAGGCGGCATCAGCTGCCCATTTCCCCTGCTCTTTGGCTGTTTTTATGGCATTCCTTTCTCTTTTGAAGAACGACACCTCGGTGACGTGCAAAATGCATGCTCTCAGGTGGGATGGAACGTGTTGTCCTATAACAAATGCCCAAAACAGAGTCGTGGGTTGAGGGCAAGGCGGGGGAAATTGAGATTCCAGTGAGCAGTAAACTGGTCCTATTCCCTTAGGCTGTTTGGCCAGTAGCCTGTCCTACCTCGCAGGGGTGTCCGTAAGAGTTTCAAACGAGAGAGCAAGGGAGACTCCCGTACAACCGTCCTGAGGGAAAGCTGCATTTTTTTACATGGGAGATCAGTAATAAAGCGGAAGAGAGGTTCAACTGACGAGTTTAACGGGAGGATGCCAGCGAAACGTTGGCCTCTGGCTGCCAAATTTCTTGGGACAGCCCCGAGGCAAGGCTGTGGGGCAATGAAATCCCCAACCCCGCTGTTCATCTGGGTTCAGGGGGGTATCTACTAGGAAAACACTCTAAAACAAATAAAAATGATAACGCTGAAGCTTCAGGGCTCCTGATCCAGGAGGGATCGATGGAGTCCACTTTTTTTTAAAAAATGTGGTGATATTTTGTGGAACAACCCCACTGAAGATGATAGTCGTGGTTGCCCAGACCTCGTCGCTGGTTGCCAAGGGGGAACCCAAGCTTCAGCATCCCCCAAAATGTAGGTCTCCCCAGGGGCCAAATTCCTGCGCCGTTTTATAACCGTTCCTTTGCAAGCCTGATTTAAAATCAACCAAGACATACTTCTGCCCCTAACCTTGCTCAAAGCCCGCCTGTGTCTTGTGGGTAAAAGGTAGCCGGATTTAGCATTCTTCAGAATTCCGGCGCTTTCCTTCCCGTTTTTCAGGTTAGGTTATTTTAAACTTTGGACCCAATGGCCTTCAGAGGGGCCCCTTTTTGACGTTATTTGACATTCTTTAAGATACAGCAAACAGGCGGGGGACCAAGGGAGGCAATTGATGTCTTTTTGCTGGGTCTGGTGCTCTGAGAGGGAATTACCGGGGGATTTATAAATCAGGAGCTGAATTAGAGATAAGGAGATTCCAGAAGCACAGCACCCAGGAGACGGGAGCTAACAAAAATGTCTTACACAGGAGGCCGAGTACTGTAAAACAAAATAGCTGCTTGGCTATAGCAGTTTGGGGATTGGGAGAGTTGTAGTCCAAACCAAACAACACACTCTCTAAGGTTCAAGAAGCAGACTTCTGTCCATTCTGTCTGTGCTTCAAGGCCAGTAGCTGGAGCAGAGTTTTGAATTTGGATTAAATTCCTCTCTGCGCAGCAGAACTCCAGTACAGGAATTCATAGAGCAGGAGAGCGTTAAGTTCCCCGGATCAGCCTGCCCAAACTGGCATAGCCAGCAGCTGTGTTTTATCATCCATGGGCACTTACAGTCTCAGTAAGTCGCTGTTGTACACTGTATGTTGCTAGGGGGAAGAGACCCTCATTCTCTCTTTTTTCCAGTAAAGGCAGAGAGGGGAAACCCTTCATTTTCCAGCTGCGAGGACCTCACACAATAATTTTTCTCCACTCTTTTTGTTTTTAAAACAGGAGCCATGCATATCCCGGCACTGTTTCTGGTGGCGGCCTGGATCCTGACCTTCTGCCCTCGGGGCTCTGCCACGAGCATGGGGCACCCTTTGCCAGCCCCCCTGCAGGAAAAAAAAGCCTTCTCTCCCTCCGCCGGGAGCAACTGGCCATCAGCGGGCAAAGAAGGGACCTCTACTCCGACC
Source organism: Phrynocephalus guinanensis (assembly GCA_037367245.1). Lineage (NCBI taxonomy): Eukaryota > Metazoa > Chordata > Lepidosauria > Squamata > Agamidae > Phrynocephalus > Phrynocephalus guinanensis. Next base: position 11,745,586 of record CM074754.1, on the reverse strand, counting down.
CATCTCCAGACGCCTCACGGCTATGCAGACGACGACTATTACTACAACGACGAAGAGAACCTTTCGACCCCGAAGCCTCCGACGCTGGGCCTCCCGCAGCCCCTGCCACCTCTTTGCGACTACAACCACTGCCAGCACCTGCAGGTGCCCTGTGCGGAGCTGAGCCGAGCCCAGGGGTGCTTGTGCCCCGGCATCTCAGGCCCCGGCGTGGCCCCTGAGGCTCCCCGTTTGCAGGCCGTCCACGCCAGCGAAACCAGCGCCAGCGTGCACTGGTGTGCCCCCTCTTCCACCGTGCTGGAATACCACCTGCGCTACCGTCCCGTCAACGGCGCCTTCCTCTACGGCCCAGCCGTGAACAGCTCTTTCCGCCTGGCTGCCGTTTCTGGGTTGCTACCTGGCCAGGAATACCTGTTCTGCGTCGTGGCCTCCAACCAGGCTGGCTCCAGCCCGACCGGCGAGGGCGTCGGCGAAAACGGGCCATGCCGGCGCGTCCGTACCCCAGCCCGACAGACGCTGTACGTCTACATTGCCGCCGGACTGGCCTCCGCCCTCAGCTTGCTGGTGGTCTCTATCTTGGTTTGGCATTTTCGGTGCCGCAAGGCAAAACACCTTCACCGCGGGTCGCTGGACAACATCTTGGACTCCGAACCCGGCTTGGACGGGACGGCCAACACCTCTTTCCGGAGCGAGGAGCAGCTATGAGAGATCTTGCCCTCATTTCTCTCCTGAAACCACCACACTAAAAAATGCGCCTGTTGACTGGATGCGTACTTTCTGCAAAAATGGCCACACACTTTCCGTCCCCACAGTTGCATATATTTTAGATGCTCTAGTCACGCGTCCCCATGGGCCGAAAGCACATCAAATTGCTGTTTTGAAAAATCAAACTGAGCAGAATAACAAATAAAATACGCACAAATTACACCCCCCACACTTGTTTTTGACACGCACTTCTCTTCTTCCGAAATGTGAATCAAAAAATTACAACTGGAGGGGCGAGGATCAGGAAAATGTGGTGGGCCGCACTTCAGGAGGCATGGCAGAGACATCAATATTTGTTTTTTTGAAGCGCAGCACAGTGGGGACAAGCACGCCAGATGTGGATTTTAAAAATGAAAACAAGGCACTTTTTAAGTGCAGTGTGATAGAAGCCAAACCAAAGCCAGAGCAACAGGTGTGTGGCTTGGCCAGTGGAGCTATTAGGACCTTCCAAAAGGATGGTGCCTGTTTTGCTCACATGTTGTGTTGAAGACACTCTACTTCTTTTGCAGACGTTGACCCGGACATGGAATTTTTTATGTTGTACAGATTTTATGTTATACAAACCATTTGTTGTACGAAGGTCCACTGTATATGTAAGTGTGTGTTGTTTTATGGGCTGTTTGTTAAATAGAAAAGTAAACCTCTCCTTGTTTTTCCTTGTTTCAAAAAAAGGGTGTCTGTTCCTGGTCAGAAGTGAAGCATGGACATTGTATGTTTTATGTTTATTTATATATTTATTGTTCATAGAAATACAAAGTTACTACAGAGGTAGGGCTTTTAGAAGAAACCCAGGCTCTTGGAGAGAAGCCGGCCCTACCATGGGGCAGACTGAGAAAGTGGCCTCAGGTTGGCAGATGTGGTGGTGGAGGGCAGCATTTGAACCCCACCCGATAAGAATTTGTCTTGGTTCTCCTAGCTCCCTCGAACGAGTCTGGCGGGTCTCTATCCGGGTACTGATGTTGTTTTAAATTATAAGGAATTATATCAGTTGTGTAGCTTGGTGTGTTTAGAAGGCAATGAGGTTAAGAAAGGATGGTGCAAAAATATTAGGACGAATGGATCCATGCTCTGACTTAAAATTCTACATGATAAGAGGCTTATAGTGTGGAATTCCTGGTTTCCGCGGTTTCATTTATCCACTACGCGAAGACAGAGCATGCTAGTTGTATATTGTGTAAGGTTGGGTGTCATCCTTCAGGGCAAGGGAACAGGGATCCCTCGCTCATTTCTATTGCCCGTTTTGTCCAGAACGTTGAAGTGGGACTGTAAACAGGGGTACAGAAGCAGGGGTAAATCAATGAGGGATTAAAAACTGTGTATTGATGTAAACTGATTGGAATTGAGAGATATTGGAGTAGAATAAAAATCCCAAAATGATCCCAAAAATGTGTGGCTCAATTCATTATAATAATGTATTTATTTCCAGTTCTCAACAAGGCTTTGGAGTCGTGGGAAGATGTGGAATGATTCTCTGTCCCCTCGCTGGTCACCACGACAGGACTGGAGTTTCCACTCGCCGCTGTTCTTGGCGGGGTTAGAAAGGGGATGATCCGCGTCTCGGAAATAAACCCAATGTTTTCCAGATGTGTGCGTCGTCGTCGGAGCAGGCGGGAACACGGACCATGGGAGTGCCCAAAGCTTGGCCCCCGTCAGGACAAACTGTACCCATAAGCTTCAGGGGGTGTGGAGGTGGAAGGACAGATTTTGTTTTTTTATCCCCAGAAGCTCTCTCTTGGATGCTGGCGGTGTATCTCAAAAGCAGATGTGGGGATACAATTCCCAGCATAAGGCTTGTTGGCTTCCTGGATCAGACGTATTCGTAATGGAATGGAATTTTAACTCCACATGCTTTGCCCTCCATCGGGCCAACAGACCGAGCCAGGCAGACTCACAGTTGGCGGTCACAGTGTGTGTTACAAAACCCATCGTCCAAGCCAGCAGCAGGTCTATGAAACCAACATGCCAAAAGAGGTTGTCACTTCCAAGTGAAAGCAAGTCAATCGACAACGACATAAACTGGATAAATTCATTCGGGGGATAATCGGACATCTTTTATGGCTTAAGCCAGCTCTGCTGCTAGTTGTGAAGCTGCTGGTCTCTCTCTGTTTTTTGTATATAAAGACAAGAACCTTAAAAAGGTTTGTCCAGCATTCACACCATGTTACAGAGTGGGACTGACCGGGTAGGAAAATTTGGGGAGTGAATCCTGCTTGGATTTATTTCTCTCTTTTTTGGGGGGGGGGTCATTCCCACCATTTTTGCATCGTCTACACTGCCTCTTCTTTGGGAGGCTGGGATTTGGAACGGAAATTACAAGGCCGGTCTCCAGCCAGGAAAACTTGGCCGAGCTGCCTCCAACGAACGGTTCGCTGTGGCCTCAAAGAAGCATGACCCAACTGTTGGCTTATTGTGAGATTCCCACCCCCTGCCTGGGCTTCAGCAACAGAAATTTGGAGGTGGTTCACGAACAACAAACACAAGAGCAAACAAGGGGGCCGTCAAATGTGTATTCCCATCTCTTGGAACATTATCCCTCCAGGCACGCATATGTTTCAGGGCTACTGCTATGACACCGGATTAGGAAGTATAGCCTTGACCCCTGTGCTTGGCATCTCTTTCTTTCTTTCTTTCTTTCTTTCTTTCTTTCTTTCTTTCTTTCTTTCTTTCTTTGACTGATAGTGGATGGAATCTTGAACAGGGTTGAGCAACACTTGGGAAACTAATTTTAGAAATGAGTGTGTCTTATCCTTCCCCTCATGTTGCACACATCTGCCCGTTCTTGAAATGATCAGCTTTCTATTTCCCCTGCAACCCAAAACCTACTAGCTGCTCCTACACTTTGCCCCGGTTATTGTGTTGAGAGTCATCATCCCAGCCTGTAGACTCAGCAGTTTAAGTTTTATCTGGGAGTGGGTTTGACGCATGGCTGAATTTCATCCCTTTTCATTGGGTAACTTTTATTGCCGGGGGGCTCTGTAATCTCTTTTGTCCTTGGAGACCTTAGGCGTGAGTAAACAATCCTGCCCCTTTATTTTTTTTATTTATTTTTTGGCAAACAGGATGAATTGAAGGTCCTAAAAAAGCTACCAGAATCCTTCAAGAATATCTGCTGCTAACCAGGGAGTAGTTCTCAATTTATTGTGTCCAAGCAAAAATATGTGAGTACAGATGTTCAAAGGCCACCTCAGGCAGCGGTTCTCAGCTGGCTCATTAATTCTATCCCTCTTTAATCTACGTCTGTTTATTCTGTTTGGGATGTTTTCAGGATTCTTCTCTTTTCTTCATTCCATGCCAAGGACAAAAATGACTCATGTGGCTCTTCTTCTTCTTTTTTTAACAACAACACACAAATATTGGTTTATATTATTCCCACCCCTGCCACCACATACCGGAAAGGCGTCCCTGGCGAGCAAGTGTTTATGGCATTTGGAAGAGGAAAGAATGGATACATAAACAGTCTGGGATGAAAACATGAGGATAATGGACACCAACTGGCCGGCAGGCTCACAAACGCAAGCCCTGAGGTCGTGCCCACGTGTCCTGGCCACGTTTCCAAACTAGAACCCCCCCCCAAAAAAAACACAAGTGTACTGCCATGTGTCAGCGCTTGAAAAAGAATGCTGTCACCCAGCATTTTGCTGCCGCCTCCCCGTTTTTTCCCACCTGAGGTAACTGCCTCTTTCTGCTTGAGGGCAGAGCCGGCCCTGGCAAAAAGCATACACCCCATTCCTGAACCCACGGCCATCGGTTTAAGCATATTTTGGGCTCAAAACATTTTGCACAAAAATGAGCGGGTTCTGAATCGCAGTTTGGGCACTCAGTCTCTTTCCACAAAACCTACAGTATGTCAGCCTAGCAGTGTTGGCATCGTAAGATTATTAAGCTATGCCAGGATGGGGGGTTGGTGGCGGCAGGGAGAGGGTTGCCAGTCGGGCAAGCCTCAAACAGGTGGCTAACAAAAAGCTCCATTGATTCCCCACCGCCACCCGGCCGCTCTCTGACTAATGAGCAGTTGCGTTGAACTCAGGCTTCCTGCCAAGATGTAGAGAAAGAATTTAAAAGCCTCGTTTGCACTCGAGACGAGAAAGCTGTCCCCAGAATCTGTGCCGCTCCAGACAGTGCAGAGAAGGCTCGCATAATGGCTGAAACACCCTCGCGTTTTAAGAAACACGGGTCCCGAGCAGGAGGCTGGCACTCTAACCCTGAGGTGCTAGATTTCTAGGCGCAGGGAGGTTTGTGTGAGGGTGACGATGGATTCTATCCCGTCCGCCGTCTAAGGCGATTCTGCCCGGATGCCCATTGGTTGCCACCACGGGGTGTGTGTTTCCCAAAATGGAACCACAAAACAGCTGCAGAGTGAGGCGGCTGTTGGAGGAATATAATGAATTAATGAGGATGATCTCCGGTAATTCCTGAACAGTGCCTCAATGTTGAGAGAAGCAACAAATGGAAACCAAGGGGAGGAAAGGCGGAACGGAATACATGAGAAAAAGTTAAGAACGACCCACTGGATTTCTGGATATTCTTTACATAACACGATACTGCCACATATTTATGCGTATTCCACCGGGTTTGATGGGTTGCACCATTTTTCTTGTAACCCAAGAGCAGTCTGTGAAGTACCTCAAGGAGGACTCCTGAATCTGAAATTTTGAGATGGCACACACTTGCCTCAGTTGCAAGATATCTGTGTAATGGGCATAAGATTTACCTTATCCACTTACATGGAGATCTGTTTATATACAGTATAACCCAGCTTTATCCATTGACTGGCAACGGCTGACTTGTATAGGGCCTCTTGGATGCGTTTAGTCTTCCTGTTGTGGGCTGTCCAGAATAGTGCACCACACTCAAGGGGCAGCGTGTAAAGCTATTGAAAATAAATAAAAGAAATATACTTCCCAGCATTGTGAAACTGCTTCTTTCGGGACATTGAAAGGGGTATTTGTCGAGATATTTTTAAGCGGCTGTGAGCTTCAGAGCTCAACGCCTCTGTCGCCACCCCGCTTCCAGTAAGAGCTAAGTTGAAAGCTGCACTTTAAATGTGTAATCATTAGCTAATGTTGGGAAAAACCTCCAATGTTAAGTTTGCAGTTCAAATGCCCAGCATTCCTTCAATGGGTTGTGCCTTCTAGTTACACAGAAAGGGGTTTGTTCATTTTGGCCTGCTGGTTACCTGTTTGTGAAGCGAGACCTTTTAATTCTGTATTTGCCTATTTTCCTTGGTCTGGGAGCCAAGAAGGCATCAGGTGATCGCCTCAGACCCGAACATGAACGTTCCTTCCCTTCCTCACCCTCTCATTTTTCTTTTTAAGTGGCTCAGGCAGAACCAGCATCACCCAAACCTAGATGACCGGATGTTGATTTAGCTTTATAAAGACCCAGCCTTGGAAGTGTCTCCACTTGGATTTCTTTCTGGGTGTTTTGAATTGGATTCAACAAGTTTGCTTCAAGTGAAGATATTTCTCTGGGGAGGACCGTCCGTGAAACTTTCCCATCGTCTCCCAACGGTGGTGCCTTGAGGAATCTGGAGACTGGTTTTTAAAAAACGATTTACCCCCACAAGACCACTGCTTTTATCTATTTATTTATTTGAATTGGCTCTCAACACGCTAGGCTCCGGTTTTTATCAGTTCCATCCAGCATATCCAAGGAATACCACATATCAAAAACAAGATGTCCCTTCCTCCAGTTCACTAGATGTCCCTTCCTCCAGTTCAATTTCTTGAGCTCACACCATGGTCTCATACTCCGTGACCTCTGCAGAACTGGGACCTGGGCACCTCATACGTGGCACCGTGGCACATTTGACGTGGCCCCTGCCAGCCAAGCAGGGGCCAAAGTCCGGCTGCACAGTGGCGGCGTGGATCCCATGCTGGCAGAACACCTGCTGGACCCTGCTGATCATGGCTCCATACCCGGCCGTGTCGTGGCACGACACGTGGGCCGTGGCCACCAAGCTGCTGGGGCCATCCAGCTGCCAAACGTGGAGCTCCCTCACGGCCACCACGCCTTCTGTGGCCTGCAAGTGGAGCTCCAGGAGACTGAGGTCCAACTCCTCCGGCACAGCCTGCAGGAGCACCAGGGCTGAGCCACGCAAGGCTGGCCACGCCAGCCACAGCAACGCTCCGGCCACGGCGATGGCAAGCCCGGGATCCAAATAAAGCAGCCAGCAAGGGGCTCCGGGAGGCCGCAGCGGCTCAGAAGCACCCCAAGCCCAGCATGGAGACTTGGGGCAGTGGTTGAGGCAAGTCCCATGGCCCAGACACGGGGTCCAATCCACCAGAAGATGGAAAGTGAGAGAATAGAGGAGAACGGTCAGGGGCCCCAAGCAGGACACCATCCAGGTCAAACAAAGCTCTCCGGGCTTCTCGGCCAATGCCACGGGGTGGACCTCCACCATCCACGGCTGTCCGTTTGCGGAAGCTTCGTTTCCCAGCAGGCCTGTGGAAGGAGAGGGACACGAAGAAGCGTCTCGTTTTCGCCCACAACAACACAGAGAAGCAGCAGCACCGGAGAAGCAAATGATGCCAAGGACGGCTTTTCTAGGCCAGAGACATAAGATCTCTTGTTTCTGCTTTTAATCCCCCAAACTGGCCATCAGGGAAAGCTCACAAACACATCGTGAAGGGTGCTTGGTCCTCCTCTATTTGTTATTTAGAGGCAGACTGTCCTTGACACAAGGAGTCTCTTGCCAATCCTCCACTTCGGCTGCTGGTGGTTGACACAACTTACTTGGCATGGGGAAATCTGCACGCTGTTTATGCCCGGGAGGTGCGCTTTTGTGGCCAGACCCAGCACCAGCTCCGCCAGGCGCTCTTAAATTTGGCCAACTACTGCAACTGGGTACACTGCTGAAGAGGCAAGCCACAGGAGGGAAAATTGGAAGGAGAAAAAAAAGGCTTGACCCTTCAGAGTGACATGAAAAGTATCTAGCAACTGCCTTCTATTATTAGATCCTTGTGAGGTGGCAGTGCAGTTTTTAGATTAGGGAGTCTATCTGTTGCTTCCCTCTCTGACCCTGCTTCCATCCTTCGCCCACAAAGGTGCCCACGCCCCGTAATAACCTAAGAACAGCTTTGGTGGAACAGGCCATCACAGCCCATCCAGTCCAGCATCCTCACCATTGGCTTCAGGGGATTCCCCAGCAGATGTCTTCACCTGATTACGATCCCATGCAAATGGCACTGAGAGATATCCTGCCTCTTTCTCCAACCCGGAGGTTGTCCTCAGGCATCCATCATGATAGCCATGGAGACCCTTGTTCTCCGTGAACTTGTCCAATCCTTTCTTAAAGCTGTCAAGGCGAACAGCGGTCCCCACTTCTTCTGGCAGGGAGTTCCACAGACCAGGGATCCTCTGGGTGAAAAAGGACTTCCTCTTATCTGTTTGAGATCTAGCACCCCAAATTTTCACGGAGTGCCCCCCCTAGTTCTAGTGTGGTTCGCTAGGGAAAACAAGTTTTTCCTTATCTACTTTGTCCGTGCCGTATTATGGACTTACCTTCCATTTCCTGGGCAGACGTGCCTGCCTGGGTGACCTTCCTCCGGCTACAACAGTGCTTGGCGCCCAGATCCTGAGCGTGCCTCTCGTGCAACCCGGCCCTCGCCAGGTGGACGGGGATGCCCACTGCCCCGACCCCCATCAGGGCCAGCGTGTGCCCCGTGGCCTGTGGGTTGGCCACCCGGCGGAGTGCCTCAGGCACAAGGGCCAGGCAGAGAGCGCTCACGAACACGGCGCCGGCCAGCGTGCCCAGCAGCCTGGCCCGTGCCCATCCGAAGGTGTTGGCCCGCCCGCAGCGCCCTCCGGCCCCCAGCCGGCTCTCCGCCAAGGCCGCCCCCAAAGCCAGGGCGCCTGCCAAAGTGTGGAAGGCAGAGGAGAGCGACAGGAGGGAGCCTGCCACTCGGCTGACCACCACCTCCGCAAGGAAGAATCCGAGCGACAGGCAGAAATGCAAAGCTGGACTGTTTGTGGCTCCCGCTTCCCAGAGAGATGAGGGCATCCTGGTGGGCGCTGTCCCCATCGGCCCCTTCTGCCCGTCCCTGCTGCTGTTCCAGCAGTGCCTCGGGGTTTTTTTTTCAGTCTGCACTAACCACTCTGCTTGGCTGCTCCCCCATCCCAGTTGGCCCTGAATCTGCCTCCCTCCGATCCAACGTTGGCCCGGGTGGCCGCCTTGCCTCTTCTTCTTCCGGCTTGCCCGCTTTCTTCCTTCGCGGAGAGGCGAGTGCCCGGTCCGGCCTCTGTCCCACTGCCCCGTCCTCAGGATTAAATGTTTTTTTTTTTATTTGCGCTGCCATCCAAGTTTTTGCACTCGGAGAAGCACCGAGTGCGCCCTGCCCCGTGGCGTCTCGGGGGTCCTGTAAAGAGGCCCCTTGTCCCTTCCTGGGTTGGCACCCTGCCCGGAGCTTCCACCAGCTGCAGAAAGAGGGTCATAATTATTCATCTAATTCTCTCCTTGGCACAATAGGAGAGACGAGGGGGGCATTTCTCCACGTGGGTATGATGCAGGGTCCATGCAAGGTCACAGCCGAGGGAAGGAAGCCAGGGATTGCAAACTCCCTTCAGCTGATCCTTCTTACCACCCAAAAGCTTTTAAAAAATTCTTGCACCAACTTAACGTTCACTTTGTTTGTACGCCGCCCAGAGCTCCCTTGGGAAAATCGGTGCGGTTGATAAATCTATAAATCTATAAATCTATAAATCTATAAATAAATAAATAAATAAATAAATAAATAAATAAATAAATAAATAAATAAATAAAACACACACACACACAAATAAATAAATAATGGGTGGTCAAGGAGGTTTTGCTCATTTAGCATCCACATGTCTTCACAACGTCTACAAGGTATTTCAAGATACATGAGCTGAACGCCTAATGGCTCTCTCCCATCACTCAAGAAACAAAGTGCCAGTGGGGTCCAAATTCAAGGCACCCAACTCATGATAATAATCACACCAGGAAACTGCTCCCGAGAAATATATTTGTTTGTTTGTTTCCAGGCTTGTCATCTTGTGCCTGGAGCCCCAAACCCACCAGGAAAGTCCCTGACTGTAGGGTTATTATCCAAAAGCTACGGAAGGGGAAGAAATAGAGAGGGGAAGAAAAGAAAAGAAAAAATACAGTGGCACCTCTGCTTACGAGCTTAATCCGTTCCGAATGCATGCTCAATAAGTTGAACAACTCCTAAGGAAAGCAGCCGTATACAAAACAATCAAATAAATGAATAAATGAATAAATAAATAAATAAAATTTGTAAGTAGAGCAGACTGCATCTTAAAGACCTGGCTCTTTCGCGATGGGTTTGGTGACCTTTAACTTTTGGGTTTTTTTGTCCCGCCATCTTGCAATTGATTTTTTTTATTGTAGCTTTATTATTATGTGTATTATTATGATTTTTTTCCTCCCCCCCTTTCATTTTATTATTATTGTTTTTGTTTCGTTTTTTCTTCTATTAATTTGTTTGTTATTATTGTTGTTGTTGTAAACCGCCTGGAGTTCCTCTGGAAGGCAGGCGGTATATAAATAAATAGATAGATAAATAAATAAATAAATAAATAAATAAATAAATAAATCTATCTTGTCCCTCATTACGTTAAGCTGCCTTGGGTCCTTTTCAGAATCAGAATCCTTTTATTGGCCAAATGGGGTTGGACACCTCCAGAAATTGTTTTGGTAAAAAAAAAAAAATGCTCTCCATATATAAGAAGGCAATATAAGAATCATATATTCAACAATAAAAAACACGGTACAAAAACACAATATAACCTACTATTGTTTTAAAAAGGAAGAAGAAAAGAAGGGGGGGAAAAAAAACCCTAATTATTCAACAGTTTGATAGCCCTTGGGAAGACGCGACCCAAGGAGAAAGGCGGGGTAAAAATACTCCAAAATAAAATAAAATAAAAAATAAAAATAAATTAAGCTATAATGAAGTAATGGGGCGGAGTGGGAGACAGAAATGAATAAAAAAAAAGAAGAAAGGAAGTGGCGGGGGGGGGGGAAGCCGGGGGCGGGAGCGCTGTCCCTTTAAGGCGAAGCCGCCTCCGCCTACGGGGCGTGTCCCTCGGCGGGCGCCGTAGCAGGTTTCCGGCCAGGGCCCCCCTCACGTGACCCAAACAGCGGCCGCGCGGGCAGAACCGCCGCTTCCGGTGCTGGTTTTTTTTCTTTTTCTTTCTGGAAAGAGAGAGCCTCCGGTGAGTGGAAGGAGGAAGAGGAGGAGGAGGAGGAGGAGGAAGGAGGAAGGAGGAGGGGGAGGGGACGACCCCCTATTGCCTCCCCTCCCTCCCTCCCTCCTTCCTGCCCCGCCCCCCCTCGAAAGCCAGGGTTTTTGGGGGGGGAGGAAGAGGAGGGAGCCCCCCCCACGTGACTCGAGTTATGTCTCTTTCCCCCCCTTTGGGGAGGGAGGGGAGGGGAGGGAGGGAGGGGAGGGGAGGGGGAGGGGCTAGCCATGACCCCGCCCCTTCCCCCTGGTTTTTTTTTGGGGGGGGGGGTTGGTTGGTTGGTTGGATCTCCCAAGAGGCAGGCCAATATTGGGGGGGGGGGTGGAGAAGGCAGCAGCCTTCGGTCTCTGGGGGACTACCACTCCCATCATCCCCCCCTCCTCCGTAGCCCGCCCTGGTAGGGGGTGGCGAGGGAGGGGGTGGGAATCGTAGGTCAGGAAGGACTGGGAAAAGGAACGGGTTTTTTTTATTCCTTTCCCCCCCCCACACACACACTTCTTCCCTTCCCCCCCCCGGTTGGACCCTTTGGGGGAGGTTGATGATGGGGGGGGGGGAGATGGAGGGCTGTGGGGGTGTATAGACGAGAAGGGGGGCAGCGAAAGGGGGGAGAGGGACGGCCATGGGGTGGATTCCCTATAATAATAATAATAATAATAATAATAATAATAATAATAATAATAATAATAATAATAATAATAATAATAATAATAATAATATGCATCGTTAAAGCTAAAAAGAGCACTTGAACCGTTGTTACGTGTTGTTTGGCGTCCACGTTTGTGAAGGCGGGCAGCTTGGGGTCCTTGGTTTCCGTCTGACTTCTCCACCACCCCCCTACCTACAGAAGCAGCTTCGATGGGCTGGAGTGCGTGAAGGGGAAATGCGAATGAAGGTATAGGCCAGGAGGCATTTAAAGGCACAAGTTATACCTGCAGAGGCGGTTCCCTAGTTTCTGGTGTTTGGACGCGCCGGCAGGGAGAGTTTTGGCATCTTAAAACCAAAGAAGGGGAGGATGTGTGATGCACTTTGTGACTTACAATTTTCAGGCCGAGGTCGTGCCGTGTCCTGCAGTCACCAATGCTCTTGCTGTTTTCTCTTTCAGAGCCTGCCGGCTGTGCTTTGGGTCTCTGAGGCGTCATGGAAGCCACGGCCCTGGAGAGTTTGATTGAGATGGGCTTCCCACAAAACCGAGCGTACGTAGCCACTCCCGGGGCACGGCTTAGGTTGAGCTTTGAATGATGGGAGAAGTGAATCGAAGGCTTAGAGGGTTTTTTGGGGGGTGGGGGGTGGGGGGTTAGGGTTAGGGTTAGGGACGCCCAGTAGATCAAATCAGCGTCAAAAGGTACTCTCAGGGGTCTTAAATTGAGACAGGCTTGGCCTCGTGGCACAGGGTTTAAACTGCTGTACTGCAGCCGTAACTGTGCTCACAACTTGGGGTTCAATCCCAGGAAGCCGCTTCAAGGTTCACTGAGCCTTCCGTCCTTCTGAGGTCAGTAAAATGAGTAACCAGCTGTGTACACCACCCAGCGTGTGATTAATGCACTGTTTATTGGTATATAAGCAGTACGCATCTATCTATCTATCTATCTATCTATCTATCTATCTATCTATCTATCTATCTATCTATCTATCTATCTAATCTGTGGAGAAACCCAGGCGTCGCCTTTCCATGTCATTTTGTTGAAGAGGCTTCCACTTAAAGCACATTTCCTTAAGAAATCTTGACCGGTGGACTAGCGCATCTGCCTGAGAGTCCATCCTCTAACAAGGCAGAATATTCTGCAAGAGAGAGAGAGAGGGAGGGGGGTTACATCCCTTAGGAGAGCCGCCAAGGCAGGAGATCCCTGTTCAGACGCCGTGGCAAACAAGTTCCCTGGGTTTGGCCAGCCGCTCCCACTGGCAGGTGGAGGAGGAACCATGGAGTGATAGAGCTGCAGGCATGAGCCTGCTTGCTTATTGGCATTTGTCTTGAATTCCCAGCCAAATGTAACAGCTGCATTTATTTATTTGCCCATTTCTTCCGTACCTTTGTTCCCCCCCAAGGGCCCAAGGTGGCTGATGCCGTAAAAGGGTATTTATTAAAAAGTGAAAAGCAAGAGATATGCAAACATTTTTAAGGAATTAAACAACTGTTCTATTAAACAACTACCAAGATCCGTGTTGAAGACCCAAGAGATCAGAGGGGCTTATTGGATCTCCTTTCTTTCTCCTGACCTCCAGAGAGAAGGCCCTCGCCTTGACAGGAAACCAAGGCATAGAATCGGCAATGGATTGGTACGTATAGTCTCATACTCCCCCTCCCACCCAGCTTCAGGTGACGTCTCAGCTTTCCGTGTTTAATTCTTAACCCTTTGCGCCACGATCCCTTCTTGTTCACGTCAGGCTCATGGAACACGAAAACGACCCCGACCTGGATGAGCCGTACATTCCCCCGGAGGGCCACGTCCTGGGCGCGGAGGAGCCGCCCGAGGGAAGGACCCCCGAGTCCTTAGAAAACACATCAGGTCAGAGCACAACTGGAGGTGAATAGAGAAGGGCCTGGTACTACCTCGCCAGGGATCCCATGCCATATTGACCACGTGTAACTCTTTCCCTGTAGCCGAGGGCAAAATTGGTAGTTGTGCTTTCCGTGGCTTGAGTTCTTATTCTTTTTTTCTCTTTATCTTGCTCTTAAATGGGTGAGGCCTCATTCTGCTTTGGGAGGGCGCAGATGGACTGATGGATTTGTTTCTTTATCCACGGTTTCTCCTCTGAGGCCTGGTGGGCAGGTTGTGGGGTAATAGCCTTCTTCCTTTCCTCAACCCCCCCCCAGACCCTACGCTAGAAGAGCTGACGGAGGAAGACAACAGACGCCCCCTGAGCGAGGAGGAGAAACGGGAGCAGACAAAGAGGTAGGAAGCGTCGTTCATGGGGTTTAAGCAACCGGAGAGGAAAGACGTTTATTGAACTCCCTGCCTCTGGCTCACTTTAGAAAAGGGTCTGCCAGTAAGAAGGAGAAAGTGGCAGTGCCTGTCAGAAGTTCGTATCATATCTCCAGCCCAGCTCTGTCCAGGCATTCTGCACCCCGGGGATTATGGGCTTTGTAGTTTAGCACCTGCGGAGCACACCACTGCAGGGGCATACAGGGAGGAGCAAGGAAAGCGTGTCCCCCCCCCGGGCTGGGATTTTTCAGGAACGGCCGGCTTCCTGATGAAGGAGGAAGCCCGTCCCCCCCCTTCCCCTCCTCCCCTCGAGCTCCCGCGTGGTTTTCAGGATGATGGAGCTGATTGCCCAGAAGCAGCGGGAGCGGGAAGAGCGGGAGAAGCGGCAGAGCATCGAGCGGGAGAAGCAGCGCCGGAAGCAGGGCCAGGAGCTCTCGCTCATCCGCCAGAAGCTGCAGGAGGACGAGATGAAGAAGCTGGCGGAGGAGCGGCGCCGGGAGAAGCTGGAAGAGAAGCTGGCCAAGTGAGTGGCGGAGTCGGGGCAGCACCGGCCTCGGCGAGGGGCAAGGGGACACCGAGAGTCGCTCGGCAGGGAAGGGAGTGGTGGAGGCGGCCGGGTGGAGATCCAGCAGCACGATTCGCAGCGTAGTATTTTTTACCTCTTTCCAAATAGATAGGCAGGAGCGGAAGCCGCTCCTCGCTTAGTGACGGAGCTCCGTTCCCGCGACTCGGTCGTTGAGCCAGCGGGTTGTTAAGCGAGAAGCTGAAGGCGGGGGCGTCTAGTGGTGCGCTGGGGCTGCCCTCCCTTGTGGTGAGGCTCTCCGGGAGGAGAAGCAGAATGAAAAGGAGGGGAAGATAGAGATGCAGGTGGCCGATAGGACGCCACACTCGGGTGATTCTTCTCTCCAGCAGAGGCACCGCGCCATTTCGTTTCGGATCAGAATTTACACATGTCCTTCCTACCCCCTTTTTTTTGCTCCCCGTTAAAAACTCTGCTTCCTTCCAGGCAACGGGTACGGGAGAAGATCGAACACGATAAGGCAGAGAGAGCCAAGAAGGTGAGTGAACCCCAGAGCCAGCCGGGGGAAAGGAGGGTGGAGCGCAAGGGCCTGGAGAAACGGAACAGAGGTCTCTGTTTGAAAAGCTCTCCAGCCCAGGAGGGTCTTTCTTTGTCCGCTCATGCTGCGTTTCGCATCCTCTCCTTCCCAGTTTGGGGGCAGTTGCAGCACCTCTTCCCATCCCTCCGCCCCACCCGAGCCAGCGGCCTCCGCCCCGGTGCCTTCGTTGCCCAGCCAGGAACCTCCGGTGAAGCGAGAATACGATCAGTGCCGGATACAGGTAAGATCCTTTTAGCAGGAGGGGTTGGCCGGAGGGAAGACGGCAGCCCCCGGAGCTGTCAGGAGCTGCAGAAATGTTTGTGGTTGGGACTCCAAAGCTCTGAATCCTTGGGCACGGCCGGAGGCTGTGATCTTAGGGGTTCTGGGAGGTGGTGTCCAGCAGGTGGACACCCCCCCCTTCCCTACTTGCATGGCACCTGTTCTTGCCAATTGCACTCTTAAGACGGCAACGCTGGAAGATATTCTCTAGGTTAGTCTTGGCGAACGTACGGCACGGGTGCAAAAGTTGGTGATTGGGAGCCCTTTCTGCAGGTACCCGACATCGCCCCTTCACAGCCACCTGCATTCGGGTAAAATGGCCGTGTTGGCACTTTGAGCGGTTTCTGAATCTCAGTTTGGGCGCTCGGTCGCTAAAAGGTTTTGCCATCACTGCGCTCGACCATCAAGTCCTAGGCCCCGGTGGTGGTGGTGGTGGTCGAATTCCCGACCTCAGGCTCCGCAGCCAAGTCCCTCCAACCCCCCGAGCCGCCCCGCAGCCATTCGCTTCTGACCGTCCACTTCCTTCTGCGGCAGGTGAGGCTGCTCGACGGAACGTCGCTCACCCAGACCTTCCGAGCCAAAGAGCAGCTGGCTGCCGTCCGGCTGTACGTGGAACTGAACCGCCCGGATGCCGATGAGGAGGAACCCTTCGTCCTCCTCACCAGCTTTCCCCGCCGCGTCTTCACGGAGGAGGACATGGAGAAGCCCTTACAAGAGCTGGGTGAGCCAGGCAGCGCGGGGTGGTGGTGGTCCTGGGGCAGCGGTGGTGGTGGAAGGGGCTCCTGGCCATGTTTCTCTCTAACGCTAACCCTAACCCCCTCCCCCTGTGGCCGGTCTGAACCCCTCCTGCTAAAAGGATCAAAGATTATCTGTGGCCCTCGACATTGTGATTGGTTTCTGCCCCTGGTCCGTTTGGAGAAACGGAAATCCCACCCTTATAGATTTAACAGCCACCTGCTTGAACCTGCTTTTAAATGCTTTGTCGGTTCCGTTTAATTGCATTTTGAACCTGTTCATGTGTTTTCTGTCATTTTTATCATCGCGACCCGGCCAGAGTGACCCACCCATGAGGATAAAAATTAAGAAACCTTAATTTAAACTCTGCAGAGTTGGATCTGAGTTTGAGCGGCCAGCGGCCT
Source organism: Phrynocephalus guinanensis (assembly GCA_037367245.1). Classification (NCBI taxonomy): domain Eukaryota; kingdom Metazoa; phylum Chordata; class Lepidosauria; order Squamata; family Agamidae; genus Phrynocephalus; species Phrynocephalus guinanensis. Next base: position 11,729,164 of record CM074754.1, on the reverse strand, counting down.
GTGTCGAACAAGACCCGGCTGGACAAACTGAGGGTGTGATTTGAAGTCTAAGGCAACCTCCTGTGTCAGCACCCAGCTGATGCTGTTTCTAGTTTCTTGTCTTAGAGGAGTTAGGTGGGCCGGGCTTGGCCTCTGCTGGTCGCGGTGACCCCCTTGGAGACGGCTTCTCGTCTTTTCTCCCCAGGGCCCAGAAAGGGAGAAGGCTCCCCTTGGCTGTGGTTAACCAGGGGTGGGGTGGGGTGGAGTGGATGGTTGTGTCTCCATCTCTCTGTCTCTCTCTCTTACCCGCTTGCCTCGTTTCCTCTCCAGGTCTGGTGCCTTCGGCCGTGTTGATTGTGGCGAAGAAGGGCAACAGCTGAACAGCGGGATGGATGCTCCCGCCTGCATTTCGGCCCGCGTTCCCTTCCGCCACCGTTGGACCAGAACCCTTCCTAGTCACCCTCATGTCCCCCCCCCACCCTCAGCCTTCCCACCTACCCAAATTTCTCGGACTGTGGGGGGAAATCTCCAAGTGACGGTCCCTGGGCCGGTTTTCGGAATGATGGCCAATCGGGTTGACGGCTGGGGCGGCTTAAGACAACGCGGGCTCCCCGGCCCAAATGGGGAGGGGTGGGCTTTGCCACTTAAGACTGCCCTCCCTGGGGTGGGCGTGGGGGCACCGTTGCCGTGAATAAAACCTCCTCCCACGCCTGCTGCTTGTGGTGTCTTCCTTGAAAACACGCCGCACCGCCCGAGCCGAAGACAGGCGGACGGAGACTCGGCCAAAGCCAGATTTGCAAGCAGGGACCGGCCCGAAAACAAGTTTATGTGTTGATTTTTATTTCAATACATAAGGAGGGGGGGAGCTGTCCTTTTGTGGTGTGATGCAGAGCACAGCTTTACCCACGCTATGGGTCTCCGCCGAGGGGGAGCCCCCTCTGTCCACGCAGTTCATGTCGGACCCTGCTGGCCGGGGCGATGGAGCCGGGCCGCCAAGGGGGTCTCTGGCCGCCTGTAGTCACAGTTGAGATGAAATTCTGCCGCTTCTTCTCGTCACCTCTCCTTTGGCTGCGGGATTATGAGGTTGGAGAAGCCCCAAGCGATGAGGCCTTAAAAGAGACAAAGAAGGCAAGGAGTTTTGGAACGGCGAAAGGAGGCAAGGAGGCGGCGGCCCAAAGTGAGCAAACGAATAAGAACGGAAGCCACAGGCCTGAGCCATCTGAGATCTAGGCCGCTGGGCGAATGGGGTGGGGGAGAGGGGCACTTAATGGGGGCCATATAACCCGGAAATCAGGGGTATTCCCTTTCTGGAGGACAGGATCTCTTATGCAAGCACAGCCAAGAATATTTCCAAGTTTTGAAAAGAATCCCAACGCTCAAATACAGCGAGACAAACATCAACACCTCTGTGCTCTTTATTCATTCCAATGGGCTTACTCGAATTCTAGCTTGACTAGGCTAAAATAGGTCTCAGCTATTGCGTCCCTCAGTCTATCCACTAGAATCATGCCCTGCATTATTTTGTACGCCTCCATCTTATCCCCCCTCAGGTGCCTTTGGCCTGATCCAGCATGACTCTTCTTATGCCTTTTTTTTCCAGACCCCAAATGTTTTAGCCTTTCCTCCTAAGGGAGTGATGGCAAACCGATGGCACGGGTGCCAAAGGCGGCACTCAAAGGAGCCCTTTCTGTGGGGCACCCGACATCGCCCCTTCATAGCCCACCTGTATACAGGTTAAATTACTGTATTGGCACTTTGCAAAAAAAAAAAAAATACTGGGTTTTGAATTGCACTTTGGGCCTCTAAAAGGTTCGCCATCACTGTCCTAAGGGAGGTGCCCCCCCCCCAATCCCAGTCATCCTTTTAGCCGCTCTCTTTCTGCACCTTTCCCAGTCCCCCTCTTGTCTTTTTTTGTATTTGAGAGGCGGGGACCCGAATGGCACAGAATACTGCAGCCACCCCCCCCCCCCAGGAGAGGAAAGGCACTCTGTCCATGCCTTGGGGCACCCTTGGCTTGGGACCGACCCCAGGGCTTCGGGGGAAGGGCTGAGCCCCCCCAACCCCATACACACACACACACACACACTCCCTGCCGACCCCCCCCCCTTTTTTTTTCTCTCTCTCTCTCTCACAGATGCTGAGGCCGAGGCGGAGTCGGTTCCAGGGCCGGGCGAGCTTCCACGGCTGCCCGGCGGCGTCGTTGCGGACGGCGAAGAAGACCCAGAAGCCGGCGCCGAAGAGGGCGGCCGAAGTGACGGCCCGGCAGGCCGGCGAGTTGCACACCCGGCGCGGCTTCCCCGCAGGAGGAAGGGAGGAGGCTCCCTCTTGATGCTCCTCCACCTTCTCGGCCATAGAACTCGCTCTCTTTCCCTTGGAAGGAAGGAAGGAAGGAAGGAAAATGGCGGCGCCCAGGAGGAACCACGCCCGGAAGCCACGCCCCCTTCCTCTCTTCCGCTTCCCCCTCCCCGGAGCCGCTCCGTCTCCCGGCTCCGCCCCCCTCTCTATGGAAACAACGAGGGCGCCGTGCGCTGGCCTTAAGTCTCCGGAGAGCAACGCTTTCTCCCCCCCCCACACACACACCTTGTGTTTTGTTCCTGGCTCGAAAGGGCCTCCTTTTCGCTTTTTCATTATTATATTTTTGGAACTGTTTTTATTTCTGCTTATTTGTTGTATTTCATTGTTTGTTATCTTGTTTCGTCTGATGTGAACCGCCCAAAATTCCTTCGGGAAGACGGCGGGGTATATAAGCTTTAAAAATAAATAAATAAATAAATAATAAATACACCCATCCTCTCTCTATTGGCTCTTCCAAGCGTGGATCTCCTGATCGGCCAGCCAGAGGGGGTGTACAAGCAGGAGGTTCATACAATTTAATAATAATAATAATAATAATAATAATAATAATAATAATAATAATAATAATAATAATAATAATACATGTATAACCGTGTTGCTTTAATGTCATGGTGTCTATTAATGCCGTAAGATGTCTCTCAATTCCTTGTTCTGAATTCCTTGAACATGTCTTAATTTTACTTGACTGTCTATTATCCCTCATTCCTTTAAACCGCCTTGGGTCCTTTTTCCAAGGAGAAAAGCGGGGTAAAAATACTCTAAATAAATAAATAAATAAATAAAAATTAGATAGCTAGATAGCTAGATAGCTAGATAGCTAGATAGCTAGATAGCTAGATAGATATAGATAAAATGAAGAGCCACTTGAAGGGAAAATGATATCACGGTACCTAGTGTTAATACCATGCCGCTGTTTGTTCAAATTGCCTGTAAAGTCCAGCCCCATCGGACCAGGCTGCCCTGTGCCTTCCAAGAACAAACTTTTAAAGAACTCTCTCCTGGCAAATCACATCCCTTGTCATGTTTGGACTTCTGTACCTGCTTTGAAAAAGGGAGCTCGCTCCCGAAAGCTCAGCAACTTTTATTATTATTTTTTCTCCTAGCAGCCTATGAAGATATTACCCACAGTCTAGTTTTACCTTTTGCTTCGTAATCTATAAATCCCATTTCAAGCCGTAATGGCTGCACGGCTCCAAACCTCTTTTTTAAAGCAAAGGGTGCTTCTTCTATTCCGCCTCACAGTGCTTGTAAACTCTCTTAGAAGTTTACAACTTACTTATGCAGGTTATGCATTAACACACACACACACACCCGCAAACAATGAAACAAACCCGAAACTAAGGAGGGCACTCATTTTATTTACACCAACCTTGGAAGGATGGAAGGGTGAGTCAACTTTAACTCGGTAACCTGAGCCCAGCAGGATCACACTCAGGCTCTGAGCAGAGTCTGGACTGGAGTACTGCAGTTTTAACTACAGTATCGCATGACTCCTATAGGGTCCACGGTACATAGCAATGGCAGATGGGGCGCCCTGGCATTTGAGAAGCACAGAAAACTTTTTAAAGGAGTAGTTGTTCTTGACGTTACATTTACACATATTTCTGCGTTTCAGAATAACGCAGTGATGGTATCAAACACTTTCCACGTCACTGCCCTGTCCTGACAAAACCCATCCAGAATGCCACCAGCACTTGGTAGGTTCTGATTTGTAGAGCAAGGCGTTCTTAAACACTTTTGCAAAGCTGCTACGGCTGCATAGTTGCTGGGGATTTCCTAAGTAATATACGGTTCCGAGCAAAGTTCAAATACTTTATTCCGTTCAAAACCAGGCACAGATGTCTTCCGTGCAGCTTCTGTCGGGGTCTCTACTTCTTTGACGACTCAGACTTGTCCTCATTGACTCGTGCCGCCTTTTTAAGGATCTCCATCAACCTGGCATTCTCCTCCTGCAGCCTGGCCAGCTCATCAGGGTGAGTTTTATAGTACTCCTACAGTAAAAAAAAAATCAGGAAAGAGGAATAAGACAACAACAAAGAATAAGGACAGGGATGTCCCTGCGGCTTAAACAAAAAACCCTCAAAATGTAGCATGCAACCCCCCCCCGGGTCCTTTTTAGGTCGGAAAACTTCCAGAGTCTAAGTATGATTTTGTAAATAATTGAAGTAGTAACCCTTCCTTTTGCAGTAAAATGACATTTTTAGTATGGGGGGATTGGTAAGACATGGGAAGAACACATTTTAAGGAGGTACACTTTCTCTCAAAAAAAACCAACCCCCCCCCCCACAACATTTCCCCTCTTCTGTGGAGGAGATCTGGACAGGAACACTGAAAATCTCTGAGGCTGTCTACAATTTAGACTTTAAAACCTGACATTTGACAGCTTGAGTCCTTCAAGGCGGGAAGCCTCCGAAAATCAGAGGTTTAGGGACTCCCAACACAGAGACTGGGGGGGGGGGGGTTCTTATTTATTGTCTGACTGATTGATTGGGGGTGGGGACTATCTATCTATAAATCACTGTATCACTGTATCTATCTATCTATCTATCTATCTATCTATCTATCTATCTATCTATCTATCTATCTATCTATTCTATTCTATTCTATTCTATTCTATCTATCTATCTATCTATCTATCTATCTATTCTATTCTATTTGCCTTTTATACCGCCCATCTAGCCCTAAGGCTACTCTGGGCGGTATACAACATGGAATCACGTAACAAGCTAACAAAGGAATACTGTACACGTAAAAAAAAACCAAAATACTATACAAGGAGTGTACTCAAACAAAATATACATAAATCAACAGCAATCAACTAAAAGTAGGCTAAAATAAAGATAAAAAATAGCAGGAGATTGATAAAGGGGGGAGATAAGGGTTATATAAGACTATAAACCCCCCCCCAGACGTCTCTCTCTCCAGGGGATGATGGGCTTTGTAGTCGCCATTTTTTTTCTTTCTTTTTGGAGAAAAATAAGTGTTATATAAGACTATAACCCCCCCCCAAAAGAGGCGTCTCTCTCTCTCCCCAGGGGATGATGGGCTTTGTAGTCGCTGAGGCTTTTTGTGGTTTTTTTTTTGAAAAGCTGCCCAATCCCGCTTCCCGCCACCCCATTAAAAAAACAACTCGCAGCCCCCCCCCGCCCCCCAATACCCGGCCTCCCTACCATGAACTTCTCCTTCCTGCTGTCCTCGGTCCAAGAGAGGCCCAGCAACACCCCGACGCCCAGTCCGAGCCACCCGAAAAAGCCCAGGATCCCTTTCGTCCGGTAGCTGAGCGCCATCACGGGCCAGACCCACGCCGCCACCGCCCTCCAGTCACGCAGGCGGAACCCCAGCGGCGGGGCCTTGAACTTCCGGGTTGGGGTGGGGGAACCCAAAGGGCGACGCACCGACCATCGAGAAGAGGCGGTTGGAGTGGCCAGAGAATACCCTCCCTTCCCCAACCACTGGAAGGTAGAGATACGAAAAGAAGAGAGGGCAGCTGCAGGCTCCAACGCCACATTTTGAGACTCTTTGGTTTATTTACACTTGGATTTAGATCTCTCGGGGTAGACAGGAGTCACCCGGTTTATGGTCTGTTACAGGGGTGACCAAGCTTCAGTCCTCCTCCAGATGTTTTGGACCACAACTCCCAGAATTCCAAGCCTCGATTGCCCATGACAAAGGACGGTGGGAGTTGTGGTCCAAAACACCTGGAGGGCCAAAGTTTGGACACCACGGGTGTATTATTTCCTTGGCGTCTTGTCTTGAAGGAGTCTACCTGAGTGCTCTCTGGGGTGTGACTAAAGTCAGGAGGTTGATGGTTTACAACTGCTCTGCAAAGGAAGGAAGGAAGGAAGGAAGGAAGGAAGGAAGAGATGGAGGGAAGGAGAGAGCAAAGAAAGAAAGAAAGAAAGAAAGAAAGAAAGAAAGAAAGAAAGAAAGAAAGAAAGAAAGAAAGAAAGAAAGAAGCTCATGAAGGAAGGAAGGAAGGAAATGATGAAGGAAGGAAGGAAGGAGCTGATGAAGAAAGAAGGGAAAGAAAGAAAGAAAGAAAGAAAGAAAGAAAGAAAGAAAGAAAGAAGGAGTTGATGATAGATGGACGGAAGGAAAGAGCTGCTGATAGAAGGAAAAAGCTGATAATGGAAGGAAGGAGCTGATGATGGATGGAAAGAAGGGAGGGAGGGAGGGAGGGAAGGAGGGAGGAGCTGATGATAGAAGGAAGAAATGAAAGAAGGGAAAACGCATAAGATATAACAGGGAACTAGAAATATGCTGCATATTAAATTCAGTATGTGTTAAAAATATCCTGCTTCAGATGAGTCTCTGTAAAGACGCAGGTTCATGGCTAGATAAAGAAGCCTGATTTTCTCAGCATACCATCAGGGTCCCTATAAGTATTAGGGGCTTATCATGATGGGAACAGACATAGAATCTCACACAGGTATGGGAAAGAACAGCTGTACACAGGATAATACCCAATCTATGCAGATCAACATGCCTGTAATCTTGTGCTCTTGAGTAAGCCCCTGCTTACCTCTGACTCAGGAATTTTCAACCTGCAAAATACACCAAGGGTTTAACAAAAGCTCTCCAGCCAACATGAAGTCAGCTTCAAATTAGAAATGTCCAACCTCATCCTTATGCAGAAGATATACAAGCGCAGGGGGGGGGGGCAGAATGCTGGGCTTTTTTTGATGGCTAGAATATACTGAAACTCAAAAGCCTGTTCTGTATGAAACTACTGGGGCAGATGATTAGGAGTTTTGGAGTCAAGTGCCACCAGTATGCTGATGACAACCAACTAAATATCTCTCGTCACCTCCAGATTGTAAGGGAGACACTGTTTTGACTTTACACGAGTGTTTAGCTTCAATAATGAACTGGATAAGGATGAGCAAATTGAAATTAAACCCAGACAAGACAGAGGTGCTGCTGGCCAGTCGAAAGGGAGAACAAGGGATAGGGATGCAACCTGTACTGGATGGGGTCACCCTCCGATTGAAAAATCAGGTATGCAGCTTGGGGGTGCCCTTGGACTCGTCCTTGAGCTTGGATGCCCAGGTCACGGCTGTGGCCAGGAGCGCATTTGCACAATTAAGGCTAGTATGCCAGTTACGCATATTTCTTGATGAACCAGCTCTGGCCACGGTGACACATGCCCTGGTGACATCCCAGTTAGGCTACTGTAATGCGCTCTATGTGGGACTTCCGATGAAAAGTCTCGGGAAACTTCAACGGGTCCAAAATGCAGCAGCCAGATTGCTGACTGGGGTGGGTTACAGTGACCACATCACATCCCCTATTAAAGCAGCTCCACTGGATGCCAAACAGCTATCGGGCACAAGTCAAGGTGCTGACCTTGACCTACAAAGCACGGTACGACCTGGGTCCTAGCTCCCTCAAATCTCGAACCAGCTTGGGTGTTAAGATCATCAGGAGAGGCCTTTCTCTCCATCCCGCCACCCTCCCAGGTCCCTTCCTCTTCAGGCAAGCTTTTCCTGAATGAGAGACTACTGTATCTTTACATGGCTACATAGACTTTGTGTTTATAACCACTTAGAACTTAGTGTTTATATCTCTCCATGTGTGATCTGCATTGCCACTATGTTATCAATGGTTAGTTTCAATGTTGCCTTCTAATGCAATTCCCTGGTGCTCAAACTGAATGTGTGTGATTGTGTGATTGCACTGACACTATGTTATCAATTGTCAGTTTCAATGTTGCCTTCTAATGCAATTCCATGGTGCTCAAACTGAATGTGTGTGATTGTGTGATTGCACTGACACTATGTTATCAATTGTCAGTTTCAATGTTGCCTTCTAATGCTCTAAGTCATACCCCCTCAATTCCTTGTTCCTCAAACTGGGAATGTGTCTTAAATGTAATGGACTGTATATTGTCTCACCTTACTGTAAGCTGCCTGGGGTCCTTTTCCAAGGAGAAAGGCGGGGTAAAAATACTCAAAAATAAAATAAATAAAAATATAAATACTTCTTTCTGGGGAGTTCTATTTAGCATTGTGTTTATAACGACTTATAACCCAAAGGCCTCGTTATCAGCTCAAGCATCATTGGGTCTATAACACACCCTGAAATCCCCTGTCAACATGACAGCCAAGTTTCGTCGCTGGCTCCTTCTTCGCCTACGGTTAAAGGACGGTAACGGCATAAAATCAGATTGTACAAAATGATCACCGCTGAGGTTGCACCTTGAAACAGATGGACATACAGAGAGAGAGAGAGAGAGAGAGAGAAATCCAAGAGATGGCCAAATCCCATGACAACCGTTGCTCCCATGCCTTTTAACAGCAGACACGGACTGGTGGACATAAGCCGGCCACACCGATTCTGATCCTTAAGGCCTCAAAAATTTTTTTTTTGTTAAAACTCCCAGTGTCAGGGTTATGCACTGGTGCAGGCTGTTCTGCAGAGGCACGGTCAGTTGGCAACTACCGGGCAGCAACGTGGAGAAGGTGGCTCGTTTTTGGTGGTTCCTTTCTTCAGCGAGGCCCCTGCCACCCTGACCCGCCTTTCTCTCCAGCCCTGCGGCAATCTCTTCTTTTTGCCCTGAGCTCATTAGCTGTCCTCTCGGGAGGGTTTTTTTTCCATGAGCTCAGAGGGTGATTAATATCTCCCAGCGTAGATGGCTGATCAGGCCGCCCCTGGTGTCCTGGGGTAACCTCAACCCCCTCCTCGGTTGGGACAGACACTGCTTCTCTTCCGACCCTCTCTGTCCTCCTTTGCCCAGCTGAGGCCACGGGCTAGAGATCTTCCCCGCCTGGTCCCCTTCCGAGGAAGTGGGTGACTTTTTTCTGTGGCTCGCCTGAGGGCAAAGCAGTGGGAGCCTTCTTCTGGAATCCGAGACTTGCCAGAAAAGGTGAGAAAGAGACAGGACAGGGAGGGTGGTCAGCAGGTCTGGACGTGTGTCATCTAACAGGCAATGGTGAGGTTTCTCCATCAACCCGGGCGCCTGCTTTTTGAGGGCCTCCAAAGACCAAGAACGCGTGGGCTGCTAACAAATTCATTTCATAACAAATTCATCTTAAGTCCATCCCAGGTTACAAACCAGGATGGAGATGTGTCATCTCCAGGCTTAAAACCAGGGTACTTCAAGGGCTAGATGCAGGGGAGTGGTATCAGGAGACAGACATCTAGTCTCGTGCACTCCCAGAGGTGTTTGGTGAGTCCAACGTGAGATACAGGAAGGTGGACTAGATGGGCCTTTGGCCTGATCCAGCAGGGATCTTCTTATGTCCTTATGTAAAACCACAGAGCTGGTCTGGAATGGACCCTATGGGTCACTGAGCCCAACACCTGTCAAGGGTGGCACGGGGTGGTGGTGGTGGTGGTGGTGGTGGCATTCGAACACCCAGCCTGTGGTTCTGCATCCAGAGACCTCAACCGCTGAGTGTTGATGGAAGATGCTGTTTCCTCCAGGTTTAAGGGACTGGGCGGTTACTCCGGGTGGATGACTCAACCACCTCCCAAACCCTAATACCCTAAAAGAGGATGGGAACTGTAGTCCAGTAATAATGGAGGACCATTGATCTTCCGCTCCGGTTAAGGTGCCTCCGTTTCTTTGGAACAAAAGACCTCTTGGAGAGACACGGGGCTGTGTTGGGTGAAGATCTGTTCATTCGCGTGTCTTTACGTTGAGAGAAGGGCAGCGCTTGGAAGAACCCTATGGATCCTATAGGGATCCTATAGGTAGATGATCCAGTCCAGCCCCTGCCAAGGAGGCCTGGCAGTGGGAGGTGGGTGGGAATTGAGCACTCCAGCGGTTCTTACGGACGACGGAAGCAGGTCCCCCCATGGGTGCTTGAATGAAGAGAGTCCATAGTTTGTGAAAGCCGGTAATAAATTTGAACACATTTCTACAGATCCCCCCCCCCCTATTGGAAAGTAATTGAGATATTGTTGGTTGGTTGGTTCTCTCTCTCTCTCTCTCTCTCTCTCTCTCTCTCTCTCTCTCTCTCTCTCTCTTGAGTTGTCTTTCGCTCTCTGAACGAGATGCATTGTAATTGGGCCTAAATAATCATTTTTTTTAAAAAAAATCTGAGGGTGTATTTCTTCGTATGTATTAGCATGTGTCGGTTTTACAACAACAACAACAGCAGCAGCAGCAACAAAAGCAACAACCACAACCCTGCATCCTCTTGTGTGTTCGTTTTGGTTTAAGCTTCAGCTGATCTGAAGCATCTTAAAAGAATAGCAAATGGAAATGATTTGCACATTTGCGATTGGGCAGGAGAGGGAGAAGTGGATGTGTGAGGTCCCCCCTCCCCCCCCACCTTGAGTGCTGCAATGTTTTGATCTGCAGCTTGATTTCTGGGGAGGTTTGAGTCATTTATTTGGATTTATTTTCACCCCCCCCCCCAATAACACAACCTCAAACCACCTGGGCTCCCAGGCCGGTTCTGACGTTGGGTTTGAACGGGGTGAGATCGTAAGGGTAGGAAACGCTGAAAGCAGCAGGAGAGGAGGAAGATTGTGTGTGATGGACTGACTCCTGAAAGGAAGCCCCTGGCGCGAGCGACGCAAGGCTGTTCCAAAGAAGACACCTGCTCGTTCTTAGGGTGGCGGTGGTGACTGAATGACGCGTTAAAGTGTCTAAGGAGAAAATATCTTTTTTAAAAAACACACATGCCACAGATTGAACGAATCTATCTTGTGTGGATGTCGGGCTATTTTGTGCCACTGAAAGGATTATCCCGGCCGCGAGGACAAAGCGATTTGCAGCACCTTGGAGGGGGAGGGGTTGCATGAGCTTTGTAGGCCCAGGGTGGGATCACGCTGCCCCTAATCCTTCTTAAACTGCCTCACCCTTATGCCTTCTCCTGCCAGGCTCTGTGGGATCATATCTTTGAGAAAACGCAGGAGGGACGAGAGGTGAATATAGAGCCTTTTTTTTTTTTTGCCTGGACCCCCAGCACCAACGCACCCAGCTTTCGTTGGTGGTAGCAGATCGGACAGCGTTGAGAAATAGAAATTTGTATATATTCCACCACCAACATCGGCACATGGCATCACCCTGTTCCGTGCCCCTTGCCTTTTTCTCCTCCTGGGATTTGGAGCTGATAGGGAATACGCCGAACAGGGCAGATTGAATTGATTCCTCGCCCGACGGAAGGGCTTAAACGGCTCTGGTCAGGATGGAACCGTCAGTCTACTTACTCATGGAGTAAACCCCCTTGAATTCCAGTGGGACGTCCTTCTTTTTAGCAGGGTCCAAGAAGTCTCCTCAGCTCAGAAGGAAAGAGGTTTCTAAATGAGGCTGACCCCCCCCCCCATAAGCGAGCCCAGTAAAAGGGACAGGAACGCCGCACATTATTTTAGGAATGTGACGACGGCTGGGTTGCAATTTAATATTGAGTTTCACCGGCCTGGCCAACAGCTTCATGCTATTCTGGCTTGCCAGCGTGGTTTCTCCCCTGTTTTGAGTTCATTTCATGCACCTTTATTTCAGGCAGTTCAACCTATGAGCTATCCAGTATTGTATTGGTACATGTTGATATAGTAAACATATAGAATACACATGCATTTTCCCATCTATAAGACAGCTCCCCCCCCAGGTTTCCAACCCAAAATTACAATTTTGCCACTGCGTGGTTCTCTCCTTAGCTTACTTCCATGTATAAGACGACTCTCCATTTTTAGTCTAACGTTTTTAGACCAAAATATAGTCTTCCTCACAGGAAAATACTGTATATGAGGAAGTTTGGTGGGGTTTTAGCTTTTAACTTGCAAATTGCCTGGAATAATGCTTGCACTAATGGGGTTGTATACCAACCAACCAACCAACCAACCAACCAATCTATCATTGGTCAGTCAGTCAGTCAAATAAACGTCTAATCATATAAAGAAATAAAGAGGGAAAAATAAAGATACGTCACCATCAATACCAATCATGTTTGTACTTAAGCTATCCTTGCTACTGTGCTTGACTGTCATATTAATATTATTTTCTCCTTTATTCTGCCCAGCCAGGAAACGTCCCTGTTCCTAACGCTGATCCCGGCCTCGCCGATGCGGTCATGACAGAAAGGATGGGGGGCTGTGAGGTTCCCGAGGGTTCGGCCGAAGACGACGCCTCCTGCCAGATGCCGACAGAGGGACCGGATCCGTCCACAAGCGACGAGGGTGGCTTGAATGCGGAGCACGAGATGCAATGGCTTTCGTCCCGGGAGAACACCCCCCTCCAAGCGCCTAGTCTAGATGGCCAGGTAAGACCCTGAAAACCCTTTTCCCCTGCCCCTCCTCCGGCTGCGTCTCTCAGGAAGCGCAAGCCTGATGTAAAATGTATTCGCCCGTTGAATGACCACCACCCCTCCTCTGACTTCTAGCTGAGCCATCAGGTGTGCTTTGCAAGAGCTCATCTGCGGGCACCAAATTGTACCTCTAGGCACGCACTCAGCTGCTCTCTTGCGGAGTTTACTGGGGAAAGAAGAATCTCCCATTATAACTGGGCTGGGGGGCCTCCCTTATCAGGAAAGGCTAAAACATTTCAGGCTCTATAGTGTGGAAAAAAGGCACCTTAGGTGGGATATGATTGAGACGTACACTATGCAGGGCATGAGTCAAGTGGACAGAGGGAAGCTCTTCTCACTCTCACAAAATACCAGAACTAGGGGACGTCCATTCAGACTGAGGGTTGGGAGAGTGAGAACAGACAAAAGAAAGTATTTTTTTTCACCCAGTGTGTGGTTAGTCTGTGGAACTCCCTGCCACAGGAGGTGGCGATGGCATCTGGCCTGGATGCCTTCCAAAGGGGATTGGACAGATTCCTGGAGGAAAAGTCCATCACAGGTTACAAACCATGATGGAGATGTGTCATCTCCAGTCTAAAAACCGGGGTACTTCAAGAGCCAGATGCAGGGGAGTGCTATCAGAGATCTAGTCTCATGTGCTCCCAGAGGCATCTGGTGGGGCCACTGTGAGATCCAGGAAGCTGGACTAGATGGGCCTTTGGCCTGATCCAGCAGGCCTCTTCCTATGTTCTTAGGTTAGATGGGGAGTACCTACGTTGGTACGGTGCTCGCAAGAGAGAGAGCACTCCCAGGACAGAGAATTATGGCCTTTGTAGTCCAGGGAACCTGAAAGACCTCGTTCAGAACTTCAATGGGTACCAAACTGCCATAAACTGTGCCATCTGGAATGCACAAGCAAAACCCGTTTGCTGTCGGGGGCACTTGTCGCTTTCTGCTGCTTCGATTTCAGCCCCAACCGGTTGCATTTCTGCCTGCAGCTGTTCCTCACCCCACCGCAGGGCCTGGGGGCAGACCTTTTGGGGGGCCCTCCCCCAGAGCCCTGCGAGGAACTCCCCGACGACGCGGCCTGCGAGGAGATGAGCAGGGAGCCACCCGAGCCTGTCTGTGAGGCGATGTGCACCCGGGAGTCGCCCGAGGCCTCCTTCCGAGGCAGACGCCGTGGGCTGCCGCCTTGCGGGCCCTCTTGCCAGGGAGACCCCGAGCAGAGCCTCTACGAGGAGGGCAACTACGGGGAGCCGTGGGCCGGGAAGGCTCGCCTGCCTTCGATCGTGGTGGAGCCGAGCGAGGGAGAAGTCGAGAGCGGCGAGCTACGGTGGCCCCCGGAGAATATGCCCTTCCTAGAAGAGGAAGAAGACGAGGTTCCGGACTACGATGAGCTCTTTGGCGAAGGCGAGGAGGTGCTAGAAACCGGTGAGTCAGGAGTAGGGACGACAAGGCCGGCCCTGGTCACCGTTTGGGATCCCTGGGAACCCCTGCCGGGGGCCCTGGGAAATCTCCTGGGGTTCTTGGGAACATCTCCGGAGAATTAGTTCCCGTGGCCCCCATCCCGGGAGACTGGGCACAATGAGAAGTGTAATTTCTGCCATCTGGCTTAGGTTATAACGTAAGGGAGGAGAGGTTAACTGTTAGTCTCTACTACCTTCAGATGTCTTCAACTCCCAGGATGGGGACAGAGATCCCGTTTCCAGCCGCTGGGGTTTAGGATTCGCCTCGGTTCCCTGTCTTCTGGTTTCCTTTTGATTACAAGAAGAGCCTCGTGGCGCAGTGGTTAAATGCCTGTACTGCAGGTAAAACTGTGCTCACGACCTGGGTTCAATCCCCGGTAGCAGGCTCAAGGTTCACTCAGCCTTCCATCCTTCCGAGGTCGGTAAAATGAGTACCCAGCTCGCTTGGGGGTGCAATGTGTAGCCTGCACACTGTAATCAAAATTGTAAACCGCCCAGAGACTACTTGTAGTGGTATGGGGCGGTATATAAGCAGAACACTTTACCCTCTTGTCTTTCCTTAGGTTTCATCCAACCCGAACAAGCTAGGGATGCTTAATACAGGCATGTCCAAACTTTGGCCCTCCAGATGTTTTGAACCACACCTCCCACAGTCCTTTGCCATTGGAAAAAACAGGCTCGGAATTCTGGGAGTTGTGGTCCAAAACATCAGGAGGGCCAAACATGGATCCTTCCGTACGCCACAGCGTGATTTCAAGTCACGCAGAGCTGAGAACCCATCATCCACACAGCCTGGGAACAGGCGAGATCCTTCTCGCGACCCCTCCTGGGATGCTCTCCCGTTACCGTTTTTGTATTTTCAGGTCTGTCCTCTTTCGACAGTGATGTGGAAGAGGTGCTCCTCTGAGCTGGCCGGAGGTTTCGGACCAAACGGACAGGCGTTGAGGTGGGGGCCGGAAGGCACGCCAACCAACGAGACCACCCACCCCAAAAACGTCCGAGCCAAACTAATCCGGTAGCTTTTCTGAGCTTTTAAGGGCAGGAAAGTTTGAGACGGCCGGCCGGAGAGAAACCCTGGAACAGAGGCCAGCGGATGTCGGTCACAGAGTCTTGTTTTCGTTGGTGGTGGTGGTGGTGGTGGGGAAGATCACAACCCGAAAGCAAAAAAGCAAAAACCCCTCAAAACAAAAGTGATCGTGGAGGCCATGACTGTAGCTTTCCTTCTCTCAATAGTAATGCAGGGTTATTGGAAGTGGAACTGCAATTTTTCCAAGGGGAAATCTTCATTTGTCAACTTGGGGAGGGTGGGAGGGTCATGTTTCGATCATTAGAGGCATAGGACTCCAGCTGTCCTAATGACGGGTCCGTAGCCATTGGTCATCCAAAACAGATAGGGAGCACCCGGAGAGGAACTGGGGATCTCTTCCGCCTGGCCTTTTGCAACCAACAACCACAACCACGACAAAACGTAAATCGATGCTAACGCTGAAGTTGCAGCTTGCTGTTGTGCTAACGTCAGGACCTTCCTACCACCGCCACCGCCACCCCATATTTCAAATCAAGATTATGTTTCTAAGGCCCACGAGGGAAGACACAAACTGGGGGGGGGGGGAACCCACACAAAATCCCCCCAAAACTCAGCCCCCTTCACTTCTATCCGGATGATGCATCCGAGCGTTGTGAACGTCAAAGACAATGGTATAAAACGAGATATAGAATGGTTGATTCCACCCCCAGGTGGCTTCTGGGACTCCAGCTCCCACCATCCACAGCCAGGGAGAAGATGATGGGAGCTGGAGTGCAACGGCGGCAGGACCGTTCACATTTGGCTAGCCTCGGGTTTAAAGCAGCCGAAGGTTTTTCGTCAGTGGGATAAGAGACTTTTTGTAAGACCCTCGTGGGGGTCTATCTGTCAGGGGAAAGGCGGATTAAGTAAGTAAGCAAGCAAGCAAGCAGGAAAGAAAGAAAGAAAGAAAGAAAGAAAGAAAGAAAGAAAGAAAGAAAGAAAGAAAGAAAGAAAGAAAGAAAGAGATTGACTGACTGACTGATTGATTGATTGATTGATTGATTGATTGATTGATTGATTGATTGATTGATTGAGGGAAGAAAGAGATGGATAGAGGAGAAGAAAGATAGAAGGAAGGAAGGAAGGAAGGAAGGAAGGAACGGAGAGAGAAAGAAAGAAAGAAAAGAAAGAAAGAAAGAAAGAAAGAAAGAAAAAGGAAAAAGAAAGAGAGAAAGAGATGATAGAGGGAAGAAAGATGGAAGGAAAGAAGAAAGGAAGGGAGGGAGGGGGGAGGAAGGGAGGGTGAGAGAGAGAGAAAGAAAGAAAGAAAGAAAGAAAGAAAGAAAGAAAGAAAGAACAGATATTCTGTGAGGAACCTGTGGTTTTTCAGACGCTGCGGGACTCTTTTACAGCTCTCATCCTTAGTGTGTGCCATGGTGAAGGACGATGGGAGTTGTAATTCAATGGCACCTGCAGAACACAAGAGGCCCTGCTCTGACGGATGACTCAGTAGCAAAATCGGCATAATACTCACCCTTGGGTAGGGGAAAGGCCTGTGACGGTCAAGAGACCGGAGGCCGTCCTTGATGAGCTTACAAACTCTCCGTCGGCTCTAATTGCGATCGCTGCAACGGCACCGCACGACTCGCCAGCACGCTGTCTAGAGGCGGTCGCCGAGGCACCAAGAACGGGGGCCCTACTTTGTGGTGGGATTCCTGGTAGGGCTACGGGCTATGGCTGGAGACAGGACACAGGGGCAATCCAGTTTGATCTCACTGAGCCATTATGTTTTTATTTAGGCATAACTCTTTTGGGACCAGGTAAACTGAGCGGAGTTCAGCCAGTGCTTACGCAGCCCGGCTTATTAACGGATACTCCAGCGGGGTACAGGTGGCTGTTTCCCAGAAGCCCAAATTACCTGGACCCTGTTCTGGGCCAGAGTTGGGGAAGAGACGTTCCTTTGGGTGCTAGAGAACTCCAGTTCCCATGTTCCTCTTCCTGGCCAGGCTGGGGAGTCTAAGAATATTGGAGCAGCTACATCTTGTTACTGAGACATATAAAATCACAAAACACAGGGAAATTCCTTGGATCCTGTCCTTTCACCTTAGTAGAACCAACTCTGGCTGGCAGCAACGGCTTTCCCCAAGGTTCGAAGGTGACGTTCGCAAACCCTTTGTACACAAACTCAGCAATAAATAGTGACTCCATCATGTCTGTTGTTATTATTTGAGGTGTGGGAACTGGAGCTCAGGACAAGAAACCGGCACCCAGCCCTCTGTGAACGGCACCGTTTTCTAACCTGAACTCAGCACCGTGGGACGCTCAGATTTCACTAAAAACTCTATAAACAATCTGTCTTCCAGGCAACCCGGAATGTGTCACTCCCAAAGCGCCTCGCTGCAGTGAACGCCCTCAAATCCGTTGCGTGTTCAAACTTCAGCCTTCCTGATGTTTTGGACCACAGCTCCCAGAATTCTAAACTGAGATTGCCAATGGCAAAAGGACTGTGGAAGGTGTGGTCCAAAACATCTGGAGGGCGGAAGTTTGGCCATGCCATCTGAGTAATATTCTCAGATATTGGGTCGCTCAGTGGTTGAGGTCTCCAGCTGCCTGGGGGGGGGGTAAGGCCATCACGGGTTTGCGGAAGAACTCCACGCAGGCATGTCCAAACTTCGGCCCTCCAGATGTTTTGGACCGCAACTCCCACAGCCCTTTGCCCATTGGCAGGCTAAGCTTAGAATTCTAGGAGTTGTGGTTCAAAACATCAGGAGGGCTGAAGTTTAGAAATGCCTGGACTGCAGGGACAGCCAGGCTTCCAGTGGCAGGGAGTTCCACAGTCCGGGAGCCGCCACAGAGAAGGCCCTCTCCCGTGTCCCCGCCAAACACACCGGCGAGGGTGGTGGGACTTTTGCGAAATGTCCTACCAAGCTGCAAATTAATTTTGGCCTGGATTTCTCTCTTCTCAAGTGTCTGTCACGGCTTCCGCTTGCCTGCGTCTCCCATTCTCAGGTTTTCCGGCCAATCGTGTAAGCGTAGTAGCAGATCCCGCCGGTGGGCCCGATTTCTTTCACAGCCACGTTCACCTCCCCGGCTTGTTCTAGAAAGGGCACCCTGGCATCTGGATCCTCATCGGAGAACTGAATCAGGTGCCCTTCAGGTTTCAGCACCGCCAGGCAGCCCGCCATCAACTTATGGGCTCGGCCCGTGCCTCGCGGGCAACGTAACAGCGCGTCGCAGGCCCCCTTGTCGAGGACCAGGTGGAAAGACGCCGGCGCGAATAATCTCGCCAGCTCGGTGGCGTCGGCTAAGCGGCAGTGGAGCTCGGAACGAGGGTGCCGGGGCGGGGGGCTCTGCTGGAGCAGCTGTTGCAAAGCCCCCAGGGCAGGAGGTGAAAAATCCAAGCAGCAGACCTGCAGCTGGCGGGGCGACTCGCGATAAAGGCCCAAGCCCAAGTCCGACGTGCCGCAGCCGACGTCCAAGACGCTGGCTGGCCCGTCAGGAAGGCCTTCAAGGATGTTGTGGAGGAAACCGGCGACATCCTGGTAGCCAAAGAACCAGTCGAAATGGCCCAGGGTCGTTCCTCCGCCCGTTTGAGCGGCGTAGAAGCGGTCCCAAGTGGGCTGCTGGTCCATCTGGCCCAGCGGGTCACCTGGAAGTAGGAAGGAAGGAGTTGAACAGGGGTCCAGGCCCGAAAGGAACAAGCGTGGAAGCCTCCGAGCAGCGTTCAATGCCTGCTTTACGTGCCACCGATCTGTGGCATATAGAATCATAGAATCCTAGAGTTGGAAGAGACCTCAAAGGCCATCTAGTCCAACCCCCTGCCATGCAGGAACCCCCCCATCACAGGACTCCTAACAGATGGCCATCCAGCCTCTGCTTAATAATCTCCAAGGAAGGAGACTCCACCACCCACTTTTGTGGCAGCATATTCCACTGGCGGACAGCTCTAACCATCCTTTCCACGCAATCTCGATATAGATCCATCCATTGGTGCCAGGTGAAACAACAACACTTTAAATACGAACTCAGGCAGGTGCAGAGCCTATACCAGTTACTCGAATGGATCCCCTGTGCCGGCAGGTGGCTGGCTGGGTGGTATTTATTTATTTTTCCCTTTATACCCTGCCTTTTTTTTAAAAAATGAGGACCCTAAGTTATGAGCAGGTGGCTCCAGTCTCTCCCACTTGATCTTTATAATCTTTTATAACAGCCCACCCCCGCCCCAAAGCGCCTCTCCCCAAAACTGACAGTAAAGCAAGCAAGCAAACAAATAAGCATTTAAAAATGCAATCGGGAAAACGCCGCGAAACAAGGCAAACGCCGCCAGCTTTTCGGGCGTCACCGGTCGCTTCGTCGCATCGTTATTTTTTTTTTTGGCTTTATTTTAAGACCGGCCGCCCTTACCTCCCTCTTTCCAAGCGGAGGAGAAAGCAGGAGAAGGGAAGGGTCGCCCCAGAATTTGGAAAACGCCCCGAGGATGCTTCTTCATCATCATCCTTATCCGCATCATCCGCCGGGAGTAATAAGCTGCGGCGGCTGCCATTTTCCAAGGAGGTTGGGAGACGCGAGCTTGGAAGAAACTCAGGAAGTAATTCGTCAAGGAAGAAAGCAACACCGAGAAGTAACGAGCGCCCTCTCCCGTTAACGCGTTTCTCTCTTTCGCTTATTTTGACCCCATCGGGACGCAACCTAGCCGGCAGAATAGGAAAAAGGAGGGAAGGGGGGGAAAATAATAAGAGGAATTGCGAAGAGGGACCAAGAAAAGAAAAATAAGGAGGACAAGAAAATGCTTTAGAACTGTGGTTTAGGCCCAGAAATTGAGAGTTCGAGTCCACCCGTCTCCTCCCGTGCTTCCTGGATAGGGGCTGGACATGATGAGGAGGAGGGGTGGGGAACCTTCGGCCCTCCAGATGTTTCGGACCACCACTTTGACAACTGACAATATAAGCTCGGGGATTCTGGGGGTTGTGGTCTGAAACATCTGGAGGGCCGAAGGTTCCCAAATCCCCTGATCTAGAGGGTCCCGCTCCAGCCCTACAGTCCTAAGATTATTATTATAAATAATACTCTTTTTTACTTATTGCAACAAATATAATATTTTATTTCAACAACAACAATAATGATTTGCAATACAAAATCCAGCATACTGTAGTTATTTTGTTTGCTGTGCGATGATGATGATGATGATGATAATGATGATGATGATGATGATGATGATGATGTCCGGAGAACTAGGTTAATTCCAACTGTAATATTTAAAAAAATATCACATTTGATGCTTGGGTTTCACTCAAGAAGGAACCAGGGAAAAATGAAGGCATGTCCAAAAACTTCGGCCCTCCTGATGTTTTGGACCACAACTCCCAGAATTCCATACCTGTGAGTCCAATGGCCAAGGACTGTGGGAGCTGTGGTCCAAAACATCTGGAGGGCCGAAGTTTGGAGGGGTTTCGAGAGGAGGCGCCTCATTGGGTGGAGAGAAGAAAGGAGGCGGGGCAGGAGGCGTGGCTTGGGGAAGCCTGGCTTTCTCATTGGCTGAAGCATCCTTTTTCTCCCCCTCCCAGCTGGCCACGCCCACAGCATCCCCCCGTTGCTAGGAGACGACCCAAACAAAAGTCCCCAGGAAGCTGGCATGGCAACGCATTACAGTTCTGGGCAGGTGAGTGTAATGGGGGGGGAGCCCCCCAGTTTGCACCATAGAGATTTGAATGGATTGTATTGGGGGATTTGATTAGGATAAGAAGGAATGATCCTCTCCCCCTGCCAAAAAAAAAAAATGGTGGGGAAAATGCACCCTTCCACTCCCAGTCCCATCAACCCCTTATCCAGCGGTGAGGAATGATGGGAGATGTAGTACCACAGCCCCTGTGGAGGGTCACAGGGCCAGCCTCCACACACATCCCATATGCCCTAGATTAGTGGTGGCCAACCCTTCGGCCCTCCAGATGTTTTGGACCACAACTCCCATCGTCCTTTGCCATGGGCAGCGCAGCTGAGCTCTCCAGCGGTTCTTTTATATTTATATTTATTCTTCAACATTTGTCTTTGAATAACGTACGCAGCCCTAGGTCCTATATTTTTTTCTTTTAAGGAGAAAGGCTGGGTGAAATAAAAAATATTTTAAATGAAATAAGTTCCCCCTCCCTCCACAGAAATGCAAATCTTCGTCCTCAAATCCCCTTCTGTACCTTACCAAAAAATCACTGTTTCCATGCTCCAAAATCCATCCTAGACTCACCTTATAGGGAAGTGATATGTCACCTCCCGTCGCCCTATAAACACCCCCTCTCCATCCCATTTCGTCTTTTCAGCCACACATTCTCCCCCTTGAGTTCTTCCTCTTCATCTCCACGTGAAAAATAAATTTTAAAAAAAAGCTATTTCCTGGAAGGGAAACTCCTAAATCCCAATACCTTTGCCACCACACATCGCCCCTGACCCGTTAATCTCTTCCCTTATTTAGACCCATTTTATTCTGCTTCCCCTGGCGATGCGAAGGGGGTAAGCTGCCCCCTACTCGTTGACCTCTTATCAGGGTAGACCACCAGCTAGCTGCCAGTCAGGTCCATGAGGGCTAGAAACTTAAGTGATTTTTTTTTTTTTTAAAAGCAGGTGTCTCTTGCCCTCGCACTATTACCAGTCCTTTACTCATTTGGTACCTCTTCTTAACAATTAACGCCCATCCCTCATGCACGCTCACGATCTTTCTTGTCCACAGTATGAAGATGCTTATTGTCCCCGGACTCTACGGAACTGGGGCCTTCCGAAGGCTTCTAAGGCGGTGAGTGTCCCCGGGAAGCATTATTATTTTGTCCTCATTTCCCGAGAGGGGCGAACTTTCGAAACTGGGAATTAAAGGAAGCGTCTTCCAGCCTCGAGTTTGGAGAGCGGACTACGGGGCCTCCCTGCTGTTCTTGTTGACTTTGGTTAGGTTCCTTCTTATATATGATATATATATATGATATATACCCAAAAAAAGTGGAGGCGTAGAATTTGAGTGAGCCTGAAGCTCCCGGTGCAGGGCATGACCCCCAGCTACTGTGTTCCTTTTGAGGAATTAAATATATTATTTGACCCCTATGGCTTCTGCTTTCATTCCTTCAAGGGAATTAGAATAATCACGGGTTCTCGAGTCGGTTCCGATGGCTGGTGATCTTTTCCTGGATTTTCCCAGGTAGAGGGCACTCTGAAATAGTTTCCCCCTTGCTGTTTTCCAGGGGTGCTGGGGGACTCTGTTGCTTGCCCAAGGCCCCCCGGGCTGGCTCGACTTCACAGGACGTCCCAGTCGGGGAATCGAAGAGTCATTTTGCCTCTATGCTGAGGCCCCAATCTGGAGTATCGTGTCCAGTTCTGGTCACCATACCTCCAGGAGGATATGATGGAAATGGAAAAGTGCAGACGGGGGGGGGGGAACCAGAATGATTCGGGGACTGGAGTGCCCCCCTTAACGTTTTTTTGGAAATGATCCTTAAGCAATTGTGCTTGTCTGTTTCGACTTTCTGGTCCCAACCATGCTCGTTCAGACCGGGAAATTTCAACAGGTACAGCAGGGGCCAGGCGGGTGGTGTCAAGCATGAATAAATATAAACACCCTTTCCCCGGTCCTGGCCAGCCTGCGCTTGTCCCTCTGTGTTGCACTGGGCCCCAATTTCAAGGCGCTGCTTGCTACTTATAAAGTCCTTCGTGGTTTGTGACCGTGGTACGTGTTACAGCATCTCTCTCTAAAGCCGTCCACTTGGCTCACCTGGTCATCTCAGACCAGGCTCCTCCAGGGTGCCACGCCAAGGGAGTCCACGAAAGCCATCAATCCACAAGAAGGGCCTTCAGCGGGTCTCTTCCATCCTTCAAGAGGATGCTTGAAGCTTCGGGGTTGACCCAACGGTCTGAGAGCATCCTCTCTTAACACGGGACGGCCTGATTATCTTGAGAGTGCCCGTTTGCCTTTGCAAGGGCTTTTTTTTTTTAATTGTTGTTGATGAGATGTGGTGTTTGCTTTAATGCATTTTGATTTCTTCTTTTTGTTTGGATCACTCTGGGTGCAAACGGCCCAGAAGAGTGCATATCACTAATCGGCGTGGCACACGTGTTCACTAAATACACAAAATAAATTTATTTCCATCCCTCTGTCCTCAGCACCCTTCTGCCAGAGAAGGTTACACACAATTTATAGCTAATGACAAAGGACACCTGCTTCCTTCCATCCCACGTTCCAAGGTAAGACATCTTCTCTTCTCTCAGGGGTGTGTGTGTGTGTGTGTGCATGGAGATTCTGTGCATGAGTTATCAGTTTGTGTCCCTTTTAAAACCGAGAGGTAGAGAAGGAACATCTGGTTTAATTTTCATGACCAAGGGCTGGGAAGAACAGGCACACACACACACAAAAGAAGTGACTTGGGGCAGGTAGACTGCAAAAAGAGTGAGGGTACTCAGGTTGTGTGTTTGTGTGTGTCTGTGTTTGTGCTCATCCTCACAAACTCCTGGTGTGAAATAAGAATCCTGAGCCAGTTAGGACACATAGAAAGCCCCGGGTGCTGAGTCTGGCTGCCTGGAAAAAAAACAGGTTTCAAGTTTCTAGTCCTCAGGGATGGGAACGAAGAGAAAGGGATGACTGGAAGAATCACTCCCAGACTCTCAAGCTGTTTCCAGTCCCTTCCGATGAGCGGAAGAGGTGGAAGGAAGTATGAAAACATTTGCATGCCGTTGCGGACGAACCAAATGAATTTTGAAATTTTAAAATGTTCCAAAAATGTTTTTTTGTTTTAGGTCCACGTTCATTTTAATAGGTTTTGTACAGTACAATAGGAGATAGACACCCACATATGTGGGAAACTGGATTGAACCCCACCCCCAATGGCAAATGCTGAAAATAGAGATTTATCACAAACACATTGCATAGCATGGTCTCTGGCGCCCTCTAGGGATCAGTTCTGGCAAGTTCATCTTTAGAATTACATATTTCTAGGAGTTTTTCTTTTAAGATGTTTAATATTTTCCAGGCTGTGGAAAAGGAGATCACCAGAGATTGATCCCACAGATAAGGGTCTCATGATATATTTTAAACCTGCTACTATTATACAGTTTTAATCGGGGTGAGCCACCTTGATTCTCCTGGGAGGGAGAAAGGGGGCCTGTAAAATAAAACAATATAATACTCTTTTTCCAAGCAATCACCTTTCCGCAGCAAATTAATTTGGGCTCAGCCGTTTATTCTGTATAGACCCAGTCGCTCAATGGTTCCTTTCCCCCTCTTGTCCATTCCTTCCTCAACTTTCAAACGGCTTTTCAAGGTTTTAACCGTGATCAGGCTTCCCTCAGCCCGTCCCCCCTCCCCCCCCTCCATGAGGACCGGGAACTTGGAATTCAAGCAAAAGCTGGAGGTTGTTGGCGGGCAGACCCGCCAAAGAGACTGAACGGGTGATTCCGGGGGTGGATTCTCGCTCGCCAGAGATCCCGGCTGGTCCTGCAGGAAGCAAAGGGCCCTTGGTTTTGGGATTCGTCTCTAGGCGTTTCCGGTGTTCTCCTTCTAGGCCTCGCCCTGGGGGACGTACATGGGGACCTGGGATATGCCCCTGAGGATCCCCCCCGCCCAAGTGAACCTCACCTCCCGTTCCGTCGACGCGGCCGCCCGTCTCACCGAGTGGGTCAGCAAATCGGCCGCCTTGACCGCCGCCTGCAACGGATTTTCTCCAGAGATCGTCGGCAAGGTAAAAAGGGGGCCCGTGGTTTCCTTGAGGGAGTCGGTCCCTCTCATGTTCAGCCTTCCTCTTATCCTGCCGCTCCCCACTTTCCCAGCGTGATGCTCTCCCGACCAGAGGATCCCGCCTTCCCAAGGTGGGTCCGCAGGAGGACCACCTCAGCGACCAGATGTTTCCCCTCTAAAGGGCAGTTCGGGCTTGGTTCGGGACCCACTAGGCATCACTTCCAGCGTCAGAGGCAGCGCAAGGGAGTGAAGTTTACCCATGCGCTCCGCTTGGGCGGACTTATCACGTCACCTGGGAGGCCAACGTGGACAGCACGCCGAACCAGATCGGGCCTTTTCCCAGATCCACCATGATTTGGGTCCTTAGTCTGCGTTTCAAAAACAGGGGGGGGGGTGTTCACGGTCAGTGAAGCACAGTTTTGGGGGTTCGATTCCCCGCCCTTGCCTCCTTCACAGGCTCTGGGCTCCATGAGGGCCTTTTGACATCAGCATTTCAAATGTTTTTATAATGGAAATGTTCTATTATTGCCACATTATTATTATTCTTTTTGCCTTACAGCCAAGCAAACCTATCACACGTATCCCTCAGGACTCCTCTGCCCCACGTGACCGGCCCACCAGCAAAGGTCCAGGGCGCTCGGTCTTGGCAGAGAAGATGCTCGCTCAAGAACCGGCCCCACCGAGCGTGGCTGGCACACCCAAGGGCTCCCTCTCCCGCCAGCCGGGGGCCATTGACATCCGCATGAAAGACGAGGCTCTGCCGGAGGTTCAAGACTCCCAGATCCTGGAGCGCAAAGAGAGCCGGAGAAGAGGAAGCGAAGTCCCGCTCTCGCGCCAGCCGGGATCCATGGATGTCCGTCTGAAAGAGTCCGCCAGCCCTAAGGTCCCCTCTCCGAGCCGCCCACCCTCCAGGGAGCGCGCGGCTCCCCGGAGGGCCAGCTCGGCCGAAGCCCCGGCGTCGGGTCGGCCCAGGTCGCTGGAAGGGAGGCCCTCCAAAGGGGTCAGCACCCCCCGAGCTCCTGGCTTCCCGCTGCCCCGGGGTCCTTGGAAGCCAATCTCACCAAGGCGCTCACGCCCGAAGCCCTGGCCGCTAGCCGCCCCGTTACGAAAGCCGACCAAGTTTTGGAGTTTAGAGGGAGCCCCCTTGAAAGGGATGCAGAGCAGAGAGAAAGGGGAGGGACAGCCAAATCTCACCCGGCTTGCTTAGAGGAGCCAGCCACTTAAACCATCCCTGGGAGGTCAAAAACATCCAAAAAATTCTATTACCGGCAACTGGAAGAAACTGTTCTGTTTAGTCTATCACGCAATTCTGGTGTGTTTGGGGGCTGTTCTTTTCTCTTTTCCCTTCCCTCCCTCCCCTTCCCTTCCCTTCCCTTGCCCCCCCATCTCTTCTGCTCCCCGCTCAAATCTAAACCCTCCCCTATCCCTCGCCTCGTTTTCTCTCTCTCTCTGAACTCACGACCTAGTATCCCGGCGGCGAAACACCTTCCTTTTGCGTCATGGCGAGGGCGAAAAACCACGACTACCACCACCACCACCTGGTGGCAAAATCCATACACTTTTCCATTTGCCCCAACTGAAGGGAGGGGGGAGAGTGGCGGCGGCGGTGAGAATCAATCCGTGCTGCCCAACACGAGACCTGCCCCACGAGGCGTAGGGTGGCCACGCAACCGAAGCAATGCCGTTTGGAGCAAAAGATATTCAATTACGCGGACCGCTGAAGACGGAATGGTGTCGTCCCACGGATAAATGCGCTCATCGTAATACGTCACGAAATAAAGCTAACGCCCAATTAGGTGTCGGCCCTGGTTGTGCGATCTTCTTTTCGCCTTGGTCCCGCCCTTTCGTTTCAGAAGCGTCCAGCCCTTGTCTTTTTGGTGAGGGGATTTAGAATCCTGGAATAATTAAGCTGGAAGCGGGGGGGGTGCTCCCAAGATCTGGAATACAGGCAGACACTTGCACGGTGGAGGAGAATCTTCAGAGTTGGAAGAGACCTCCAGGGCCATCCAGTCCAACTCCCCTGCCATGCAGGATTCCCTATCAACGTAACCCTGACAGATGGCCATCTAAGGAAGGAGACTCTACCACCCTCTGCGGCAGCATATTTGGCTGCTGAACAGCTCTAACTGTCAGGAAGTTCTTACTAATGCTTAAACTGAATCTCTTTTCCTGTAGTTTGAAACCACTGGTCTGAGTCCTAGTCTCTGAAGCCATGGAAAACAAGCCAAACCCCTCTTCGATATGACATCCTTCCAAATATTTATACATGGCTATCATATCTCCTCTCAGCCTTTCAGAGAGAGAGAGAGAGAGAGAGAGAGAATCAGATGTCTTCTATGTACCTCTTCAGGTTGTTTTTGCCTTGCGGTACTAATGCGTGAAAGAAGCCAGAACAACCATCTCTGCCTGCCCCCCTGAAGAGGAGGGGCTAATGTATTTATTAATCAAATGACCTTTACAAAATCAAACCAACTGCTCAGAGGGAGATATACTTCATTGGTGTGAGGAGGGCACAGAATGCTGAGCTCCTCCAAGACAGGATAAATAAAAAGGGCGGGCTCGTAGAGATCCCGAGGGACTCCGGTCTTATCGGCTACAACGGAACTGTCTACTACAGCGTAGCCTTCAATGGGTGGCCCTTCCCAACCTCACCAGACTACACCTGCTGGAATCCCTCGCTGGCTAGGATGGGTAAGGGCCATGGCGGCGGCTGTGTGCACATCAGGTTGCGAGGAATCGCTTGCGAGAGGGAGTCAATCAAAAGGTTTGCAAAGATTTGAATCCTACAAGGGTTTAGTCTGTCCACCGGAGAGGGACTGGCCCAAGGGGGGGGGGGAATTATTTTCTCCTATCGCTGGTGGCTGGCTGGTGTGGAAGGGCCAGATCGGCCCTGTTCTGCAAAGACACCAACTGAGGCTCTTGGGAGGTGGAAGGTCCGCCCCGGGAGACAGAACGGCCGGCCGTCGGGTTCCAGGCCTGGAGTGACCGCCGCCGACACCCTTCTGAAGATCAAGGGGATGAGAGGCCAGGCGGCGGCCGGGGGCGGCCAAAGCCCATGCCTCAGCCCGACCAACAATGGAGAGCATTGTGTCCTCTCTAAAGCATTCCCACATGCTGGCTCGCACGCTGGGCTCCCGGAGTCCCCCTCTCCCACAGCTGAGGACAAAGGGGGGTCTTTTCGGCAGCACTCGGAAGGCGGAGAAGGGGGACGGGAGGACTGAAAAGACTGCGCACAGCAGAAAAGGACAATGGCTTAAACAGTGCATTCATGGGCAGGTCAGCTTCTGAGCTTATCAGCGCCGAGCTAGTTTTGGGCCTTCTTGAGCAAGGGTGTGTGCGGGGGGGGGGGGGGACCTTCATCCCTCCAGATGTTTTGGACCACAATTCCTGGATCACTGGCAATGCGGGCTCGGCAGTGTGGGAGTTGCGATCCAAAACATCTGGAGGGCCCAAAGTTCCCCCACCCCGTTCTAGAGTCCTTGCCCTCACCTCCGCTTTTTGCCTTGGCTGGAGACGATCCCTTAAAGCAGTGGGGATCCCCAGATGTTCCTGGACGGCAACTCCCAGAAGTCTTCCTCAGGAGCTGAGCTGGCCAGGATTTCTGGGCGTTGCAGTCCAGGAATATCTGGGGACCCCACTGGTGGAGAAACCACTGCCTTAAAGGAACTTAAGAGGGATGACACGGGACCTCACATACACACACTCACACAAATGGGTACAATCTAAGAGCGAGCAGAAGAAGAACCACCTATGTTGGTTTTGCTTCTATTTGACGATTTCTGGGGCTTTTTCACCTGCCTCGTCTCTCCTGCCTCGGGCCGTTTCTCGAGCGGATGAGACAACGCCTGAGGTTCCCGGCGCTTTGATGGAGCCAGCTGCCCAGGTGACGGAGAAAAGGAAGACTTCAAAGAGATGGGCAGCCAAGGCAGCCAGCTTCACAGGGCGGCAATCCCAAGGGAGGACAACGCGGTCAAGACAAGGACCAGGACACCCGACTGATACACCTGGGGTATCTTAAAGCCTTTGCCAAGGTCCCAGGCCTGTGAAAAAGGAGAGACGGAGAGAGACAGAGAGAGACAGAGAGAAACGCAAGGAGATCTTTTAGCACAACACAACAAAAATAAGAGCACCCCATGCAGTGGCCTTTGCTGCGGTCGGCACACTCCCGTGGGCGAGCGGGAAAATGAAAAGCCGACGGACCCACTGCGTGAGGATCGCGGGATGGTTCTGAGAGCCGTTCGGTCCTTATCGCTCCGGACCCGTGGGTCTCAACTAGCGGAATCCGTGCTGCTGGCAGGGCAATCAATCAATTCACCTTTATTGGCATAAAATATATTAACAAATGTACAGGTATACTTAGGTGCATCAATATAAATATAAAAGAATCTGTCCAAAATTACTCTGTGCTTAAAACGAGGTCTGGACTAGGAAGCGGAGTGTTTTTTTCTGATAGACAAGTGATAAATATTCCTGGCAGGGCACAGGAATAGTCAAGACGGGACGCGAGGTTAAATCATCATCATCACCATCATCATCATCACCATCATCATCATCATCATCATCATCATCATCATCATCATCATCATGTTAATGATTAGGCTGAATGGGAGCCTCTGGATCATGCCTTTTTTCCCCATCGAAAAATGATGCTTTATAAGCTGGAACACCCCCCACCCCCCGATGTCATTTCCTGATCCCATTGAAAAAAAAATCGCAGGAAACCAAAGGGAAGAGACACACACTGTCGAGAACGAGAAGGGTAGACGCTCATTCGGAGAGGCACCCGATGCCTACCAGCCTCGGTATGGAGCCAGTCCGTGGCCTTTGGGTTCTAAAGCGACTCGACGCCCACGCACACAACCCCATGCTTCTCCTGTTAGGGGGAGGGAGGAGAGTGAGAAAACAGCTCCCCCCCACCTCCGATCTCAGCCCCGGGGCCAGCGGGCAAAGTCAGCAGCTTTCAAGGGAATGCCGCTGAGTTCTGGAGAGGAGCATGCGGGACAAGTTATTATTTATTTCATTTTTTTAATTTTTAAAAAAGGACAACCGTAAAAGACTGACAGATGTAATTGCTTTGAGAAGTGCCAGCTCAGGGCACGGAGAATGGCAGTGAAAGTTATAGATACAGGAGATGATTACTGCTGGCTCCCGGCGGGCTACACCTGCCCCCTTCCCTCTCTGTGCTTTGAGACCTGGCTCAAAATATTAAAATAATAATAATAATAATAATAATAATAATAATAATAATAATAATAATAATAATGCAATCGCTTGGTGAATTTTTGAGCCAACTGGAGGTTTTAAAAATGCGTGCGATCTTGTCTTTATTTATGGCGCTTCTGTCGAAAGGGATGGGTTTAAAAATATCGGGACGCCCTCCCTCAGCTTAATGGATCTCAAAGTGGGACAAGAAGGTCTATCCTCCTAAGCCAGGGGTGTCCAAACTTTGGCCCTCCAGATGTTCTGGACCACCACTCCCAGAATTCCACGCCTGTACCGCCAGTGACAAAGGACTGTGGGAGTGGTGGTCCAAAACATCCGGAGGGCTGGCGTTTGGACACCACTGTGGCCTAAGCCAACCCGGACTGGATGGTCTCCTTTGGAGCCAGCGGTACATCCTCAATTCCCTCCGGTGGCAAAGGAATTCCCCAGAGGGTGGACTTACCAGGTGCCTGATTCCGTTCCAGGTGTGGTAGGTCAAAGGAAATGCCAAGGCGAACTTTGCGGAATAGATGAGCACCGGATACAGGTGTAAGGATCGGACGAGCTCCAGGTAGTCAGCAAAGTGTCCGGGAAGGACTAGAGCGCTTAAGCCGAAGAGTGACACCCCTGGAGAAAGAAAACACACACAAACACACACACACACACACACTTAAGTCATTTGTGTCTCCCTGTTAACAAAACCCACACTCTGAACACCCACTGTTGGTGTTTTGCATGTTCATCTGCAGTAGAGGCAGTGGGTGTGGAACCTTTGGCTCTCCAGATGTTTTGGACCGCAACTCCCAGAATTCCGAGCCTAGAATGCCAACGACGAAGGGCCACGGGAGGAGTTTGTGGTTCAAAGGACGAGAAGCGGAACATTTTGATCTCTCAAGAAAAGAAGGCCAGTGGCTGCGACTCAGCTTCCAGATTGGGTGCGCGCGTTTGTGCGGCTCCCTCTGGTCGGCCGGGAGAAACAGGATCCCTGTTCGTCCAGGTATTTGGTCTAATTCGGCATTTTTTTTTTAAATGACCATCAAGAACCAGCAGCGTTTGGGGACAGGATTCGGGAGGAGGAGGGGTAGGGCAACGCACCCAAGCTCATCGCCACGCCAGTGCCACGGTGGGTGATGGACATCATCATAGGCAGAGACCACCTGAAAGAAAAAGGAAGAGGCACCATTCAGGACCGGCAGAAAAGAGATGAAATCTGAGGTCATCGTAGGTGATGCAAATACATCATAGAATCATTGAATTGGAAGGGGCCTATACTAGCAGTATGAACCGGCTCGGGGGCATCAGGAGAGGCCCTTCTCTCCATCCCGCCACCCTCAGAGGTACGTCTCGTGGGAACCCATGAAAGGACCTTCTCTGTTGCTGTGCCTAAACCCTGGAACTCCCTGCCACTGGAGGCCAGGACTGCCTCGTCTCTGTTGTCTTTCCGGAAACAAGCAAAGACCTTCCTCTCTTCGGGCAACCTTTCGATGGGACTGCCATTGTGTCTTTATATGAATAGAACACACATGGCTACAAAGACTTTGTGTTTGCAACCACTTATAACTTTGTGTTTGTATCTCTCCTTGTGGGATTTGCATTGCCACTGTTATCAATTGTTAGTTTCAATGTTGCCTTCTAATGCAATTCCCTGGTCCTCAAACAGAATGTGTGTGATTGTGTGATTGCACTGACACTATGTTATCAATTGTTAGTTTCAATGTTGCCTTCTAATGCAATTCCCTGTTTCTCAAACTGAATGTGTGTGATTGTGTGATTGCACTGATACTATGTTATCAATTGTTAGTTTCGATGTTGCCTTCTAATGCTCTAAGATACCCCCTCAGTTCCCTGTTTCTCAAACTTACTATGTCTTAAGTGTAATGGACTGTATATTGCCTCTCCTTACTGTAAGCCCCCTTGGGTCCTTTTCCAAGTAGAAAGGAGGGGTGAAAAAATCTGATCTGATCCACAAGGCTCCTGTAATCACCTTAAATTTTCTTTCTTAAAAGTTGGGAGGGAGAAAAGGAGGAGGAAGGAGACAGCCCGAGCCCTACCGGCTCCAGCTTAAGCTTTCTCTGCACTGGGGATTATGCAAAGAATCCAGCTGGGAATGAAGGGGAGGGGTGTTTGCGAAGGGGTGGGGAAAGAGAAGGGGCAGAGGAATCCGTGGAGGTGGCTGAGAAATGACATTGTCCAAAGGGTGGGATTGTAGGCCAGGGCGACGGTTTGAAAAAGATTGATCGGAAGGGGGAGAGAAAGGCCGCTGCGTTGCCTCGAACAGAGACAGAGTGGCAGATCCTATTGAGAAATCCCCGGGAGTGGTTGCTCAGGTGGTCACGCACCTGCACCCAGGTTGCAGCTTGGTGTGTCTTGCCCGCGGGTGGAATGCTGGAGTCAGGGGAGGCGAGTTCAAATTCTGACTCAGCCAGGAGGCTTTTGGCCGGCCGTGACTTGCTTAACCTCACCCAACAACGAGCGAGGTCCTAAGATACTTTTCACCCTGACACGTCCCCCCTGCTTTTAAAACGGGCTTTAGATGCCACCCTCCTCCGTTCTGAACCCTCTTGCTCTCCCACGGCAGAACAGAAAGGCAGCAGGCAGCTCCATAAGAAGAGCCCCCCTGCTGGATCAGGCCAAAGGCCCGTCTAGTCCAGCTTCCTGGACCTCACAGTGGCCCCACCAGATGCGTTTGGGAGCGCATGAGACTCAATCTCTGTCTCCTGGTACCACTCCCCTGCATCTGGCCCTTGAAGGACCCTGGTTTTAAGCCTGGAGATGACACATCTCTCCATCATGGTTTGTCACCTGTAATGGACTTCTCCTCCAGGAATCTGTCCAATCCCCTTTGGAAGGCATCCGGGCCAGGTGCCATCACCACATCCTGTGGCAGGGAGTTCCACAGACTAACAACGCGCTTCTGTGGTTCCTTTCCTGTCTTGGCTGCATGGATTTTCTTAACAATTAAAAAAAACCCTTTAAAGAGGGGGAAAAGATAGGATAAGGACACACGGCTGCCTCATTGTTTGTGTGAATGGGGTTCTATTTGGGACTGCCCGGCCCTCCACCCGAGTGTGATGATACTGCGGGTTAACTTCTACCTCTCTGTTTCTGGAGTGGAGCGAAAAAGCAAGCCATGAAATTAACTTGTTAATAAATGGAACGGACTCGCTGCTCTGAAGCTGTAAAACCTCCCAATCTCAATGAAAACACCTGAAGCCAACACGAAGGTGGCCCTTACTGGTAGATGCTGATATGAGGGGACAGAGGGCGGTTCGACTGGGTGTTCTTTTGCCAAAACCGGGCCATTTCTTCTTTCGCGGTCGTTGCCATGGGGACCACCCTGGGAAAACACAACCAAGAGAGGGGGGGAGTCAAGGATCGCACACCAAAAAACAAAAAACAACATAAAACAACAAAAAAAACTCTGACGGCATCAATGGCCCCAAAAAGTTCTAATTTTTATTTCTGACTATTTATTTAATCCAAAGAAGAGGAGGAGGGTCAAGAGAATTTAACCCAGCTCGGTTACCCTTCAGGAAACTTACTGTTGTGCGGAAAGTCTTGGCCTGAGATGAAGGCAGAGGCAATGCCGGCCCGTTAATCTGAAAGATCAAAAAAGAAGAGAGAGGAGTTTGGTTGATGCTGAGAGAGAGAGAGAGAGAGAGAGAGAGAGAGAGAGAGAGAGAGAGAGAGAGAGAGAGAGAGACTCCCTCTTGCACTTGGGTCTGTACCCACTTGTGCCCGTCTCCAGACTACAACTAGCAGTCTAGTCAAAACATCTGGTCAGTTTCAGACACAGCCCTCTGTGTGTCTCTCCACAAGTCCAGTCAATTTAAGCCTCCCCCCCTACCAGATAGGTCAGTTTTACCTGGCCTCTGCCTCCTTTTCAAACCTTATCAAGGTTTTTTTTTCCTATCTGCCATTCTGCTTTAGCGCTATTTCAAATTCAGATAGATAGACAAATGAGAGGACAGTCAGATCGATGGATAGATGGGTGGATGGATAGATAGATAGATAAAGACAGGGAGACGCAACAATTCTAAAAACCTACACAGCCCCCCTCAATGGATATACGACACTATTTAAAAATAGATGGAAAGTTTTATTTCAGAAGGCTGCACACGCCAACCCCAAAACCATTTGACTTTTAAAAAATCCCTGCTCCCTCGCCCGATTTATTTCCGCAGTGCCACCATATTTTTTTTACTTCACTTGTTTCAGCTGATCGCAACTGTTCAATGTAATCACGATCGTCGGTCGCAATGATATGAGATCTCTTCCCAAAAAAAGGTTTTGCCACCTTTCTCCTGTGGTAAGACTGGGTGGGTGGGTGGGTGAAAGATGGGGATAAAAAGACACGGATACTGGTTTCCGTTTAAACTCTTTGGTGGAGGCCATTTATGTGAAAAGCTGGCAGAAGCGGCAGGGGCGTATCATGGCTGGGTGTCTGTGAAGATTCTCAGTCATCCAGGTGATTTTTATCTAGAAGTTGAGTCCATGGCGACTGGACTTCTTTTTTGAGAGATAGAAATGTTTCGCTGCTCATCCAAACAGCTTCATCAGTCTGGGTGAGCTTCTCCGTGTCGTAAACTGACACTAGGGGTGGGAAATACACAATATATACTGTATTATGATTGCATTTATCTGCGTGGCCCCACAGACCCAACAGGTATGCACGCTGTTTTGGAAAGACCCGATCGAGTTGACATTCAAAGGTGACCATGCCAGAAAACGGGGAAACAAGGAGGTTGACAAGCCCGCCTGTCACCACTCGAGAAGCGATGTGGGCTGGAATCTACTTCATCCCAAGAACAGATGGCAACGAGGGTAGAGGCCACTGAACAAAGAAGCTGCGATTCAGCACCCGGCTGCCTCCAACATTCCTTACCACCTCCCCGCCTGTCTTGCCCCATCTATCTTCTACCAAGTGGGGGGGGGTTTGAGCAGAAAATGAAGGTTGAACGTGATCCAAGAGGGGTAAGGGAGAGGGGCTAAGGAAGAGTGTGTGGGTGGTGGGTGGGTGGGTGGGAGTTGATTAATGCCCAGAAATCAGAATTTAGCTGAAAGCTTCAGCTAAGCAAGCATGACTTGAAAGGAAGCAGTGAGGTGTTAATTGGAGATTTTCCACTGCGGGGCTTTTCAGCAGGGGTTCCAGTCAGCTTCTTCTGCAAAAACTGAAACATCCCATAACAGAGATATTATTTAAATCCTGTCTTCCCTCCACCCTAGAACAAGCCGTGTCTGTCTTGTTTCCCATTTGGGTGCAATGCACACCAGGACTATGGTTTAAACTCATGCAAATTTAGGCATTGCATACTTGCAACCCAAACTCTGCTTTCTCAGAAACAACCCAAATCACTTTTTCTTTCATAACTCAAACATCACATTAACTGGCCATCTTGGCTAGCACATTTTAGATGTAGCAAAAACAACTCTTCCCATTTCTGTCCCTGTCGCATGATGCAGGTTGATTTTAATCAGCCAATGTGGATTCCCCCCCCCCCTCTTTTTGCAAGCTTTGCTGGTAGCGGAGATCTTCCTACCATTCCATTTTATAAATAAAGCACAGATTGCATAGTTTATCCTGTGAATTTGCTAATATATGCTGCTTGTTTTACCGCTGTTATGCTATGGTTTAAAAGCTTCAGAAACTCACAGCTACACTTGTATGCACACACACACACACACACACACACACACACACATTCATCTAGTCTTTTACAGAAGCACACAAGGAACAGGAGAAGCTGAAACATTTTGGTTCTACTGTACACTTCTTTTTGTTAGTCGGTCCTATAAATGTACATATAATTATTAACTGCATTCCTCAAATGGGAGACAGAAAAAAAAACTCGACTAAAGTGCTTTTTAGTTCCCATTATCTAATCTATACACCCACATATATTCACTTGTAATTATATTCTTTCTCTCCTCCTTACCCCCTCCTCTCACACACATATAAAAGAAATGAGATGAAAAGTGGGTAATTGATCCCCCAGCCTTTGCATCCACAGACAGATCTATTTATTAACATCTCAGAAGCAGCAGCCTGTGTGACCCTGGGCTGTTCCCCCAGTCCCAGGGTGGTCCCAAAAGAAGGGAAAACACTTGTGCCTATTCTCTACCTGGAAACCACTGGACCGAGTTGCCCTAAGTCAGAATTCACATGGCAACACTTGGTAATGATATGTACATACAGTATATACATACACACACAGGTGTATTCACATAGTGTTTTGTGCAGTGTGTATGTAGGGTTGTGTACGTGTAGGTGTTTGCGTGTGTATATATATGGGCAGGCAGATAGACAGATACTTTAGATAGACACACACACACACAAAGTACGTATGTATGTATAGGCACATATTCTCTGGCACATTATATACCGTATTTTCCCGTCTATAAGACGCCACCATGTATGAGGCGACCCCTACTTTTCCAACCCAAAATCACAGTCTCCTTGGCTTACTTCAATGTATAAGACAACCCTCAATTTTCAGCCTCACAATTTTAGCCAAAAATAAAACGTTGTGTGTGTGTGGATATACATACAGTGTGTGTGTGTGTGTGTGTGTGTGTGTGTATCTCTCTCTCTCTCTCTCTCTCTCTCTCTCTCTCTATCTATCTATCTATCTATCTATCTATCTCTATATATCCATATCTATATCTATATATATACTGTATATCTATATCTATATCTATATCTGTACATACACACACACACACATATATATACGTATACTTACTAGAGACAGGTAAACACACTGTACATATGTATATGTGTGTGTGTGTGTGTGTGTGTAGGTATGTGTGTTTATATGTACACAAACACACATACACATATTTACATATACTGCGTGTGTATGTGTGTCTTAGCGTTTGCCCCACTTGCTGGTGGGGGTTATATGTATGCATGCATGTCCAGGTACCCTCATACCTGTGTGTATCTCTGTGTGCATGTATGTGTTTGTTATAATTGTTTATTTAAGACATCCATCCATTCCCATGCCACGTGATCTGCCGCCCACGACCCAAAGGTCTCCCTGGGCGGGGAGAAATGAAATGCACCATCAAAGCAATTCAAAGGCCAATGAACAATTTAAAAAAGAGGAAAATATTTAAATGCTATATTTGTGTGTGTGTGTGTGTGATGTCACACACCGCTCAAGGGCACGGGCAGCGCCCCATCTCTGCCCCCCCGGAGGACCCTCGACCCCTTCTAGGTCCCTCAAAGGCTGGAAAGACCCCGAAAAAACCCAATTTCTCCCTAATTTTCCCCTTTCCCCCCCTCCTTTCCTTCCCTCCCGGGCTCCAGCAACGCCCCAACCGCCTCCCTCTCTGGTCACCTTAGCAATGAAGCCGCCATCTTGTTCAGGCTCTCCAGAGCGGAAGCAGGAAGAAGGAGGAGCGGTGACGTCACCGAGCCACTTCCGTCGCCAGAGAAGGGCGGAAGTCGGGGAGGGCTCTCTGCCCGGCGCTTCGCGTGTGGCTGCCCATAATAGTCTGAGGGTGCTGGTTTGGAAAGAAAGAGGCTTCCTGGAGTCCCAAGCGTACCTTTGGACTGTTTTGTTTTTTTTAAAAAAATAATTACTTAATTTAAATTTAATTTAAATAAAATTTAAATAAATAAAAATGTATTTTTAAATTTAAATAAAATGAAATAAAATTTAATTTAAATAAAATAAAATTTAAATAAAATTGATTAAAAAAAACCAAAAATAATAATAAGCACCTAATTTAAATAAGGACACCGACACCTTAAATCGATCGTGACAAAAAGGAGCTGAGCCGTGTGGCCGTCACAAAACACAATTGCAAAAATAGGTTACAGGCGGTACCTTTAGAGGCCACTATTAAAAATTAAAAATTAAAAAAAAAAGGAACATTGCAAGCTTTCGAGTGTAAATCACCCTTCTTCAAAGCAGGTGACTTAGAGTAAGGTGAGACAAGATACAGTCCATTGCACTTACGACATATTCAGTTTGAAAAACAGGGAATTGAGAGGGAATCTTACAGCATTAGAATGCAACATTAACACTAACAATGGATAACATGGTGTCAATGCAGTCAACACAAAGAGAGATATAATAATAATAATAATAACTTTTATTGTCATTGTACAACCAGTGTACCATGAAATTGGCTGAGCCTCCCTCCCTCCCCCCCAACACCATCCCACTAAAAAGCCATTCAATCAGATATCACACTGAGTGCTTGCTGCACAACTCGCACAACTCGCCAGCCGCACGAGTCTATCA
The DNA here is from genome assembly GCA_037367245.1 of Phrynocephalus guinanensis. Lineage (NCBI taxonomy): Eukaryota > Metazoa > Chordata > Lepidosauria > Squamata > Agamidae > Phrynocephalus > Phrynocephalus guinanensis. The sequence goes on along the minus strand of CM074754.1, from coordinate 11,690,966 downwards.
CGTGTTGTCACGTCCCGTTTAACAGTCCAACAGCCCACGGATAAAAACTGTTATTTTAGCCTGTTGGTACGGCTTGCTATACTTCTGTATCTCCTACCCGAGGGTAGGAGAGTAAAGAAGTGCTGACCGGGGTGTGAGTCATCCCTGATGATTTTCCTTGCTCTCCTAAGACAGCGGTCCCTGGCGATGTCATCCAGAGCAGTGGTTCTCAACCTGTGGGTCCCCAGATGTTCCTGGACTGCAACTCCCAGAAGCCTCCACCACTCGCTGTGCTGGAAGGGGTTTCTGGGAGTTGCAGTCCAGAAACACCTGGGGACCCACCGGTGGAGAACCACTGATCCAGAGGACTCAGGGGACAGCCCATGATGTTTTGTGCTGTGTTTACTACCCTCTGTAAAGTCTTTCTGTCCGCGGCTGTCAAACCAGCATACCAGACTGTAATGCATTACGTAAGGACACTTTCTATTGTAAACACAAAGCAAAGTGTTCTGCTTATATACCGCCGCATACCACTTCAAGTAGTCTTTGGGCGGTTTACAGTTTTTAATTATTGTAATGCAGGCTACACATTGCCCCCCAGTCCCAGCAAGCTGGGTACTCATTTTACCGACCTCGGAAGGATGGAAGGCTGAGCGAACCTTGAGCCGGCTACCTGGGATTGAACCCCAGGTCGTGAGCACAGTTTTACCTGCAGGACAGGCATTGAACCCCTGCGCCATGAGGCCTCAGAAGAGAATGAGGAACCACGTCTGCATATTCTTTACCCAGAAAAACCTAAAATGGGCCACCATAAGTCAGAATTGACTAGGTGGCACGCCATGATGGTGATGATTTGGTCCAAAGTGGCCTTGTTGTCAGAGGGTGGCGGTGCGGTATATAAATACAATACATAAAAATAGCATTTCAGCTGTTATGATTATTCTTTGAACCTGCCTCCCCGCCTCCGTCCTTGCTGTTGCTTTTCCACGTCCCGCCTTGGGTTCAGCAGCTGCCCAGGGACCACAAGGCGTCTCTGTAAGCCGCCCACGTGGCACTGTTTCGGCCTGGCCAAGAAACAAAAGCAGTCCTTGTTGACCCAAAGGCGACCACGCCATCCTTGTGGAATGTCGTGGCCACAAGCAAAACAAAAACCCAGGCTGGGACACAGATCCTATAGAAAGCGTGATCCTGGAGCAAGGTTCAGAGGGACCTTGCAACAAGGAGGATTCCGTTCCAAGTGGGGTTGGCCGAGTGGCCGGGTCTCATTGCCTGCCAACCAGAAAAACCCCAAAGATTTGAGGGCAGTTTGCAGAACGAGAGAACATAACTATTGAATCCTCTGCCAGAACAAGTCTCACGGGGGTATTTATCTGATCAAGTCAAAGTCAAATTAGATCAATCCTACTTTGAGAGTAAGAGAGATATTTCAGGAAGGGTTAGGCCAGTGCTAATTTCACCAGAGCACCAATTTCCCGAGCCAGGATTCGAACCCAGGTCTTCATCACCTTAGTCCATCACTCTGCTCCCTGGGAGGTGGGTGTAGCTCAAGAGTTATACAATTCTCAGGTAGGACAAGGGGAACTCCCCAGATGTTCTGGACTCCGGCTCCCGTGAGTTCCAGTCGAGGGGGCCAGGGCCTGGGGATCATGGGCGCCGGAGTCTATTCGGGACAGAATCTTGCACTATCCTTCCCTTGTGCAAGGACCCTTGCGGGAAAGTGCTCACACCAGGAGGCTTTCTTGCAGAAGCTCCGAAACCTTCCAGATGTTTGCCACCTGGGGCGGGGGAAAATATGCCGTTTCCTGTCCAGAGGTGCCCATTGGCCTGTGCGCCTTGGATCCCCCGAGGAAAACCTTTTCATGTCCACGGATGGGTTTTTGAACTTTGTCTTTTATGCGTCGTCTTCTCAATTACAGGGTAGGGTGAATTCTTTCTGGGGACCGCGACACCTACACACGCCCCAGCTAAGAATGCAGCTGCACAATGCAGAGTGTGTTTGCCAGCCGCTGGGCATAAATGTTCCCCTTTCACTTTTGTTTGGGGTCCTAACCCCCCCCTTTTCCCCATCTCCAAAAGTCCCCCACGGAACCGAATGCCGGGCTTCCATTGGTTCCAGATTTTTGCAGCGACTGCATCCTTCAGAGGCCGGCCGGGTTCTTAAACCAAGGGTGCCAGCGCGAGGGTCACTCTTTGGGAAATAATTCCGTGTCCCCCGTGCACGGCCTTCACCCTTCCCCTCCATGCGGCGAGGAAGTGTACAGTAAGCCGAAGGAGCCCGGAAAAAGAAACGCATTCGCCATGGGGTCCCCAGGCAACGTGGAAGGAGTGAAAGCCCTCCTGCTGACAGTGCTGGTCTCGGTAATGGGTAAGTTGCCCTCCTCCGTTTCCAGAAGGGACCCCGCGTGGTCATCTAGACCAACCCCAGGTCGCTGGCTATGTGCGTGAGAGACCGTCTCTCCAGCTGTTCATCTTGCCTTGACCTTTCTGCATGTGGCGTGGCGGTTCAAGGGCTGCGCTGTGGCCAAAACGTGGCTTGCGACTCTGCGGTTCAATCCCAGGGAGCTGGCTTGGGGTTCACTCAGCCTTCCAACATTACGGAGGTTGGTAAAATGAGCACCAGGGGTGGAACTGCGTCGCCTGTGTAATGAACTTGTCAAGTGCCCAGAGGTGATTCTATCTGCCACAGGGCGGTATAGAAGCATGCTATCCTTTTGCTCTGTCCTTATCAGATAGACTCTCTCTGAACATGGAGTTTCCATCACCGGGTGTGGCAGTCTAAGAAAATCATAATTTTCCAAGGCCTCTCTCTGGCACATCCTTTAGTTGCTTTATTTTTAAAATTGCTGGGACTGATTTGCAGAGGCTTAAAGGAGATTCCCTTGACTCCGGGTTAGGAAAAGAACCATAAGATGGGAATGCTTCCGGAATACGAGGCTGACCGATTAATCTTTACAAGATCTGTGCCTGAAGCTTCCTTAGGGTTGAGATGCCCTGGTTGATAAACGTGCAGCGTTGCTGGATAGATCAATGGTTTAGCTCTCTAGCAGACGTAGAAAGTTTGATTTTCCCCACGGGGGCTTCCTTGACAGGAACTGGAGTGGATGATCTATACTAGGATGCCTTGTAGCTCTGTAGTTCTAAGATGACGACCTGTTATAAATAGATATGAGAGGAGACAGAGGCGGGGACAAACTGAAGCCAAGATCCCAGTAACGTCCTGAAGCACAGGAAATACTATTGTCCTATGAACCCTATTACTAGTTATTGTTCTTATGCGAACCACGTTGGATCTATTGGCATTTTCAAATATACACACAGAGAGGAAATAATAAGCGTGTGAGAAATGTAATCGATAGCAGCAAATAGGAATGGTGCATGGGTGTAATGAAACAAAAACCGAGGGGCCTGAGGTAAAGAGGGGGGGGAATGTCTGAGACAATGATTTGAAAAGAAAGAAATATATGACAATTCCAGAAAGAACTTAAATCGCTCCCCCCCCCCCCCTCAGCGGAGAAGCAGACGGGCAAGAACGGTCATATCGCTCAAGGGTTTCCTCTAATTCTCTTTCAGAAAAAAATTGATATTTAGGGCGGAGGGACCACAGTTGTGGAGAAAGAGTTGTTATTTTTTCCCTGGCCTTAAGCAGCTCTCAGGCCTGACAAATTAAATTTATGTGTGATCGTAAAGTCCTGCACTTTTTAAAATTCAGTCGTGTGTGTGTATGTGTGTGTGTGTGTGTTTGTGTGTGTGTGTAGGGGGCATTGGATGTCTCTTTCCCCAACGGCTTCTCTTTTTCTTTGCTTCCTGAGCAAACCTTTCTAGGGAGTTGGAAATTAAACAAATTTCAACGCTTCAATGGAGGCCAGGCCCCAAGCCTCCAGCTGGGTTTTTTTTGCTCAACTCCTGAGATTCTCCACGTGTTATGTACTATCAATTCCATCCTCCCCAACCACCTGACCTATGGCATATGTTAGGAGGGTGGTTGGTTGGGGAAAACCTTTCTGAATGATCAACGGGTCTTTTTGTTTATTAAAATACTGTCCCGCCCCTTTGGTTTAGCAAAGCCTCAATAATAATAATAATAATAATAATAATAATAATAATAATAATAATAATAATAATAATAATAATAATAATAATAATAATAATAAAAACAAACAAACAAACAAACTATCATCTGCCCATAGCATAGAACTGGTGGGATCATAAGCCTGAAAAAGTGATTGGAAGCAAGCATGCAAAATTACTTTGGGACTTCCAAATATGGACAGACAGGGTTTTGGAGCATAATACACCGCGTATTATGATTGTGGAGAAGAAAAAAGTGTGGATCATTGACATTGCTATACCAGGTGATAGTAGAGGCACCGAGAAATTACCCGATATCAGGATCTGAAAATTGAACATCAGAGACTCTGGCATAAACTGGTACAGGTAGTCCCAGTGGTAATTGGCATGCTGGGTGCGGTGCCTAAAGAGCTAAGTGCTCCTTTATAGCAAGACAGATCCTTGGCAAAGGTGCACAAATTTTTAGCATGGGTGGGTGGGTTTGGCTGCCCAGGGAATCCTGGGAATTGTAGTCTTAAAAAAATCTGCAAACCAGGACACCTCTAATCCACCCAAGGGTTAGAAGCACGAAATACCCCTGATCCTCATGTCAATATCATCCATAAGGAAGACTCTATACAATATTGACCAGAGGAGCAGGCATGTCCAAACTTCGGCCCTCCTGATGTTCTGGACCACAACTCCCAGAATTCTAAGCTTAGATTGCCAATGGCAAACGACTGTGGGAGTTGTGGTCCAAAACATCTGGAGGGCCGAAGTATGGATACGCCTGCTGTAGGGCGTGAAGTCTGCTCCAGTGTTGACTTTGAGCGTTAAAAAGGAGCTATCCAGGGTTCTGAATCTAATTTGGAGAGGTGTTCAGGACCTTGGATAGCTCCTATGCCGACTAACCAGGGTGCAGATTCGCTGCCCCATTGACATCAGAGCTATTAATAGCCTGGATCGAATACTGTACTGTCTTTCAAAAGGGGCAAAGAACTGTGGTCTTTTGTTGGCAAAGGAGCCCTGTTGAATGCCTGAGCTATCACATTTGTTGGAACAGAACTTTGTCTAGGAGCTTTCATGGACACATAGCCTTTTTCCTCTGATGCATGGAGTGCAATCTTGCACTTTGGTGGCATATATAGTAGAGTCGAGATGTAAGCATGCTGTACCTATGGACAGATGTCAAATTTCAGGACTGTGTTCCTGGAAGCTTCATTGTCTGAGAGGGATTCGGAATGTGTCACATGAAAAGAGAGGAAGGAAGGAAGGAAGGAAGGAAGGAAGGAAGGAAGGAAGGAAGGAAGGAAGGAAGGAGCTGATGATGGATGGACGGAAGGAAGGAAGGAGCTGATGATGGATGAAAGGAAGGAAGGAAGGAAGGAAGGAAGGAAGGAAGGAAGGAGCAACCTTTCATGGTGTGATCAGATCTGCATCTTCTCAGCCTCTATCACAACCGATAGAGCTGTTTTTCCTCATCTACCTGAATAGCCTCCCTTCTGTCTTGTGACACTGAGTTCCACATGTTAATTTTATATGACAAGGAGGAAAACATTGCTTTGAACCTAATGCTTCTCGGGAAGCATACAGAAAAAGAAAATATTGCTGATCTTCTAAAGCCAAGCTAGGAACATCTGGGACTTGCCATTTCCCTGAGCACGGTTCATAAAATCGTCTCTTTATCAATGCTGAATTAAACCATCATTTGTGTGAGAGCATTAAATTCAGCAAAACCGAGTGAGTCAGTAAGTAAAACGTTGACGTGCGCTCGCTGGTAACGATTCTTTGCGACCGGCTTGGCCTCGGAACACCCGATAAATTGGGCTGTAAATACGGACGGAAAAGAAATTGAAAACAAAATCCTAAATGCAGTGGTTTCTAAGGCTGGTGTATCTTTGTGTGTGTGTGTGTGTGTGTGTGTGTGTGTGTGTGTGTGTGTGTGTGTGTGTGTGTGTGTGTGTGTGTGTAGAGATTATGCCCAGATGTTTTGGACTAAAACTCCCAGGAACCTTCACCACTAGCTGTGCCAGCCAGGATTTCTGGGAGTTGTAGTCCAAGAAGAAGATTAGGAACCACTGCTCTAGGTGCTGATGGAACTCATTGCTGGAACATGAGACATCTCTCTCTCTCTCTCTCTCTCTCTCTCAGTCTGGCCTACCTCACAGGGCTGTTATTGAGAGGAAAAATACATTTCAGCATAGGATGAAATTACAGGTGCATTCAACTTCTCTGCTCTGACTGCTAGCAGCTCTCCAACATATTTCCTGCCCGGATCTTCCCCTCTTTATCCCAATAACACACAAACAGTGGGGAATGATTCTGCACCTCTGTCTCCATGGCACCAGAAACTTCCAGCTTAGACTACTGCCATCAGTCATGCATGGGGCTTCCCTTGGAGTCTGACATCAGCTAAGGCAGAGTCAGAAGATCGCTTCCAGCTCCGGGCGAAGAGGAAGCAAAGGCGCCCTCGATATAACCGGACATGCCCGGTTGGTTTGTAGGGTTGCCCGTTACTGCCATAAAATTGCCACCTTTGCCTACGACTCCCAGGTGAGGCCCTCCAGCCTGGATGTGGCCAGAGGTCCGTTAGGATCCATTCAGTTCACATGGTGGTGACCATATGTTAAATTGTCTGAAAGGGTCTCTGCCCGCCACAGGCATCGTGTCCCTTGGCATTTTGTGGTAAGCCAGGCATGTCCAAGCTTCGGCCCTCCAGATGTTTGGACTACAACTCCCACAGTCCTTTGCCATTGGAAATACAGGCTTGGAATTCTGGGAGTGGTGGTCCAAAAAACATCAGGAGGGCTGAAGTTTGGACATGCCTGTGGTAAGCGATGGCGTCCAGACAGCCATTTCAGAAATATGTCGGGCGGCTCATGTTTGTTGGTTGGCTAAGACTGCCAAACACCCCAACACAATCACACACAATCACACACAATCACACACAATCACACACACACACACACACACACACACACACACACACACACACACCGCAGTCTCAAAATCCAAGCAAGCTGGAGGTGGTGCTGAGAAAGGCTGACAGATCCCTCTGAAGGCCAGCTCTTTCCCAGACTGGGTATAGAAAACCGCAGGAGTGGACCCACTCAGACCCAAGGAATTTGCACCCGAGGGTGGAACAGAAAGTCCTGATGGTGCATCCTGCACAATGGCCCTCTTTGACGCCAAATGTCGCCCCAGAGGATCATGGGTCGCCGCCCGGCAATGTTCCTGAGCTCGGTTGGCGGCGTTGGCCGCCGGAGCCAACCTCCTACGGGACGGACGGACGGATGGGTGAGGAGGTGGAGATAGAGGAACAAAGACTCCTCACCCCCACCCCAGACCGAGAGCTTTTGTACATTCTTTGTAGAACAATGGCGCTTCTTACACCATCAGGGTCCCATCCCATATGTAGGTTTCCAAGACGACCGATGTGGGTACCTCATTTCTACTCCTAGATGTACAGCACATCTGGGTGGAGCCAGTGGCAGCTTTGCTCTGGGGTGGTGGTGGTGGTGGTACCAAAATTTAGAACCGCACCCAAACCAAGAGGCCGAAATCTACCTGCGGGGAACATAAATGGCGACACCGCCCAGCACTATGTGCCTCATCTTTTTGGCGCCACTACTTTTGCCGCTCTAAATCTATTTCTAAATCTATTCTTCTCTCTGAAAGAGCTGAAGGCCTCACAGGGCACGCCAGAGGTGGAAATCATTTCAAAACATGTCCGTCTCCCTGGACACTCTGTCTGTTTTAAATGAAGAGGAAACCCTGATACACACCTGATCGAGAAACAGAGAGCTCTCTTTACGGGTCCTACCGTTCATTTTGTGTGGCAGTTTCTTTGTTTTGATGTAAAAGGCCACTGGGGGTGGGGTGGGAAATACGCTAAAGAGGGCCTTATAATCAAGCTGTTTCTGATCACGAGGTGGTGGTGTTTATCTACAACAAGGGATGTTTTTGTTTATGGAAGCCGCTTTGGTCATGCAGGTGGCAATATAAGACAACCGATACTTATCAAAGCCATCTTGAATACATATTTCCCTTGTGACTTTTTGCATCGATTTAGATAAATCAAAGTCTATTCTGTTCCTATAAGGGTGTTCTGGGGTGTGTGATGTCCTCATTATCATAAAACCATTTAGTGCCCAGAGAGATTCAGCATGGTGTCGGTTCTTGGTATATTGCGATTTAGTCTTCCTTATGATAGTTCCCGGGTGCTCTTGGACCGGTGAATCTTGCTCTGTCAGAACTTTCCTCACAGAATTGTTGTTCCGATGAGAAGTGAAAAGCCATAGAACCTACCGTGACTTCACTGGAGAATAAGTGATGGAGAAATATAATAAAATAAATACATAAATGGATATTGCCGATCCATGTTGAGGCTGTTGACTGGTTTGCAAACTGAGTCTTTGAAAGAAAATGGAAGCTTTCAAAAAAAAGTGCTGTATCTCTAAACAATGACACCTTCTCCGGATTTGTGTAAAAGGCAGATGGGCTTACACTGAATTAATGGATCAATCGGATTCAGAAGAAATAGGTTGCATTCATAATATATAATTACAATGATAATTAGAGGAAGAGTATTCATCTGCCTGTTTCCAGTGTGGCATAGTGAACAGAGTGACAGATGAGGACTCAGGGATTCTGGGTTCTAATCCCTGTTCTGCCATGGAAACTCATGGGTGGGTGGAGACCGAACTTGGAAAATGACTTCTTAAGTACCTCACTTTTAACGGCTTAATTAGGATCACTATAAATCGGTTTTGACTTCATGTCACATAACAACAATTAATCTGTCTAAAAAGGATTTCATGCAAAGACACAGATTGTGTGATTAGTGGTGGAAGGAGGTTGGCATGAAAACCACCCCAACCCATTAAAAATAATAATTGTTCTCTCTCTTCTCTTCAAAGTGCTAACTCCAACGGCAGCCATTCACGTTTACACGGACCGGGAGGTACATGGCACCGTGGGTTCCAAGGTGACGCTTTCTTGTAGCTTTTGGTCAAATGAGTGGATCTCCGATGACATTTCGGTCACTTGGGTCTTTCAACCAGAGAGCAGCCGAGACAGCGTATCGGTAAGCTATTTTCCTGATGCTTAGGTTGGTCTCTCTTGAACTTTGATGGGGAGAGAGAGACCAGCTTGTTGGGGGAGTTATGAGTATTTGTGACCGCTAGCAGAGTATGAGGTTAAAAAAAAAAGAAAAATAGCAACAGGGAAAAACATGAGAATGGCCCCGGTTTTGACACAATGCCCCTGGTACTTTTATGGAATAGCAATTAATCTAGAAGTGGGGGGAAAGGTATCTTTACTTACAGTTGAGATCTGCAGTTACAGTCAGAAGAATTAAAAGGAAATATGCCAGGTAGAAGAGACATCCATCCCTGCCTGCTGTTTGGTCCAGAAGTCAAAGGGAGTTAAAAAAAAGGAGGGCTACCCATAAAACAAACAATAGAAGTGAACAGGTTACCTCAAATACCAGAGGCATTAAAATAGCTTTACAAATGGGTTGGTAGCAAAGGACATTCATTTCAGGGTGACACCCAGTGGGGCAGCAGTTGTGCATTTCAGGGAAGCCTTGCTTGTGAGCAGGAGGGTAGGAAGCTCTGTTAAGACCGGGACAGGGCTCCCCCTCTCAACCATCCACGGACTCCAGAGAAGTAAGTGTTTCACTTATCCACTGTTTCCGGCATCCACAGAGGTGATGGCTTGCAACTGTGCGTACGGTGCTACCGTACGAGAATCTATCTAGATTTTCCAGGAGTTGTCCACATTTCCCCACCTGAATATATCTCCTACTTGCAAATCTGGCAGGCAACATACCTGGAAGCCTTTATTTATTCATTCGTTTGTTTATTATGTAAAAGAGGCACCGGCATAGCGAGCTACAGCTTTTCCCCGCAGGAAGGGTCCCCACGGTTGCCTCTCTTATCTCTTCACACCACAGATATTTCACTACGCCAAAGGCCAGGCTTACATCGACAACGTGGGTACGTTCAAGGAGCGCATTGAATGGATCGGGAACCCTCGCTGGAAAGACGGCTCCATCATCATCCACAACCTGGAGTACACAGACAACGGGACCTTCACCTGCGACGTCAAGAACCCGCCCGACATTGTAGGGAAGACCTCGCAGGTCACCCTTTACGTCTTCGAAAACGGTAACGGTTTCCGGATGGCTGAAATGTTGTTTTCCTGGCCTGTGGGGGATTGAGTGTAGGCCTTTATTTAAAACAAACAAACCTCGGATCCTAAACTAGGGATGATGTACTGATGGGTGGGCGTGGGTGCTCTCAACCCTAATAAACAACTCGCTTGGAAGTATTTGCGGTTTGAGAAGATAGTCTGCAGAGGGTCTGGAAACATCACAACACTCCGCCTTCAGGAGGACATCAAACTGGAGTTGTTCCCTGAATTAAGCTTGGTGGTAAATAAATAAATAAATAAATAAATAAATAAATAAATAACCCCAAAATGGAGAGGTTGTTGCTGAAGAGCTCTGTTCTACCTTGCAGTGTGCACCAAATATTTATTTATTTATTATTAATTTCTTTGTTTTATTTTTATACCGCCCATCTTCCAGCAGGAACTCTGGGCGGTTTACAGAGTTCATGTCTGATGGAGCCTCATATTTCTCCCTGTAGCAGTGGCGGCGGGTGAGCAGAGTGAACAGAGTGCTTGCTATAGCGCCAAGTCTGCATGGCGCTATAATGTGTTGCTTATGGGCCTCCCAGCGGCGTTTGGTTGGGCGACTCTGGGAACACGATGCTGGACTAGATGGGCCGTCCCCTGCTCTTCTTATTTTTAAAAAGTTGTTCCTGCAACCTCAAAACATCCAGCTTCGTAGGTGGCCCAGATTGCCCAGAACTTGAGCGCTACAGCGCTAAAGCATTTTGGCGCAGGTGGGAAGAGTTTGAGACCCTCCGTGTTCTAACCTAACCCCTTCTCCTTTTTAAAAATTATTTTCTTAGTACCTACCAGGTATGGCGTGGTGCTGGGATCCATTATTGGAGGTGTCCTGGCCGTGGTGTTAGTTATCTTGGTGCTAGCTTATCTCATCCGTTACTGCTGGCTTAGGAGACAAGCAACGCTCCAACGCCGACTCAGGTAAAGCTTTAGAAGAGTGGAATGGGTGTGGGATCTTTTAATGGGATTTAATGCGTGCTGAAACTGTTCAGATCCATCAACTTCTTCCCATTGTACCCATGCACGCAGTGCCACACACAAGGGGACCCATGATAAACAACCCCCCTAAAATCTAGACTTTTGCTTGCTTAGAAATGTACTGGGGCAGTGGGTAAGGAAACCAGCAGATTGAATACTTGACACTTAGAATTTAGAATTTAGGTACAGTAAGACCCCCGTATCCACTGATTCATTATCTACTGATTCATTTATCCATGCGGTTGGCAGAGGAAAAAAATTAAATAATTCAGCAGCCACAAAACAAGCTGTAAGGCAAGCGGTCGTCACAAATAGCAGTCATAAAGCAAGCTACTGTCAGGAGACAGCAGCTTGGGGGCGGGCGGGCAGGTGTTCTCTCTTATCCACGGTTTTCATTATCCACGGGGCGGCCTGGAACCAATCCCCAGCGGATACCGGGGTCCTACTGTACTTGACACTTTGGATTTAGGTAAATCCAAAGACTTTCTTCTTGTTTCCCTTTCATTTTAGTGCCATGGAAAAGGGGAAACTGAGGCTGGGGAAAGATTCTTCCAAAAGAGGCCGCCAGGTGAGTTTGCGAGAGAGAAAGATTGGAAAATATACAAGAGGAAAGAAGAAAATGATGATATTATGGGGTGGTTTAAGAAGGAAGTGGGAAAAGAAATCATCCCGGGAATCTTATTGACAAGGCTAACCGTGGTGCCCCCAAAACGAGTCAGATATGTATTTTAATGGGGTTGATTCTTCAGAGGTTAGGCCGGGGGATGCTTGAAAGCCACTCCATAGTAAATGGACAGCTAAAAGATGCAGTAAATAAATACTTGCTAAAATAGACCAACGATGTGGCATATTCCCAAAACCAAGAATCTGGGATAAACCAGATTATACCATTTATCCTATCCTCTTGTTTGGCCATACAAGATTATGGAGCAGGAGGGAGGGAAACCCACCGTTGCTTAGCAACAGGACTTTTTATTCCCCCCTAGGCCCAAATGGCTGTCTAGGAGTGGACTGGAATATGGAGAAAGATAATGGAGAGGGCCATTATGTTTTGAAGGTCGTGGCCGATGGTTCAGGATAAGGTTCCTTCTGACATAACCCTGATATTGATTCAATAATCAGGTGCCTTCAAATAAATTCTGGCTTTTGGCAGAGTTGGGTTTTCCAGGTAGAGGATACTCAGAAGTGTTTTTCTCATTCCCATATCCCTGGGGTGCCCTGGGACGGTGCAAGGCACCCCAGCCTACCTAGGCTGGCTCCTTGTTTATTTATTATTTTATTTATGTATTTATTGGATTTTTTATACCGCCTATCTGGCAGCGAGGTCACTCTGGGTGGTTTACAACAATTGACACATTCAAACAATTCATACAATAAAACCCTAAAATAGTAACACAATAAAAATAAAAATAAAAATAAAAATAATATTAAACAATATTGTTTACAGGAGTCACAGTGGGGCCTATCAGAAAGAGATAAAGCAAAAGTGTTCTGCTTATATACCGCCCCATAGCACTTCAAGCACTCTCTGGGCGGTTTACAATGTTAATTATGCAGGCTACACATTGCCCCCCGCCCACCCCCAGCAAGCTGGGTACTCTAGTTTTTTTTTTTAAATTATTCTGTGCCGCCATTTTGCTGGTTCTTTTTCTTCATTTTTAAAAAAAAATATTTCCCCTCCATTGTTTGTTGTACTGTGTGTTCGATATTTGTTTTTATTTACTGCCGTTTGTTAACCACCCAGAGTTCTTTTGGGAAGACGGGCGGTGTAAAATATATATATAAAATAAATAAATAAATAAATACTCATTTTTACCAACCTCGGAAGGATGGAAGGCTGAGTCAGCCATGAGCCAGCTACCTGGGATTGAACCCCAGGTGGTGAGCACAGTTTTAGCTGCAGGACAGGCATTTAACCACTGCGCCATGAACATTAGGAAGAACTTCATGACAGTTAGAGCTGTCCGGCCGCGGAAGATGCTGCCACGGAAGGTGGTGGAGTCTCCTTCTTTGGAGGTTTTTAAGCAGAGGCTGGATGGCCATCTGTCGGAAATACTGTGATGGGGGTTCCTGCATGGCAGGGGGTTGGACTAGATGGCCCTTGAGGTCTCTTCCAACTCTATGATTCTTTGAGGCTCTTATTTGAGATGTCCTCAAGTTTAGTCACAAAAAGCGTGACAGCGGATCTGTTGTCCCCGTTTCCATGACTTGTCTGCTCTAACGGAGATTTCTTCCATGTCTTCGTCTCCACCAACCTTCGCCAAGCCCCCCGTCCTGTACGCGATGCTGGACCACAGCCGCCTCACCAAGTCGGCCAGTGAGAAGAAAAGCAAGGGTGTGTTGGGAGACTCCCGCAAGGACAAGAAATAGCGGTTAGCCGGCAGGGAAGGCGCCCCGAAGAAGAAGGACAGCGAGAAGAAGGTCGTCATGACCATCGAGATGGAACTGAAGAGGGACCAACTCGAGGGTGAAGGCCTGAAGCCCGCCGTCAAATCTCCCAGCAAAAACAGCCTCAAAAACGCGCTCATGAACATGATCAAAAGCGATTCGGAAAAATGATTTCGGAACCGGGGGGGGGACAACACAACTCCCCCGGTGTGTTGTGTGTGCCTGCAGTTGTGTGTTGGTTTTAGGGGCAAGGGGGTAGTCCGAGTCCTCTGTTTCTCGAGGACTGTGATCTTGTTGCCATCGTCCAACCCTCTGGGCCTTGTTTCCCGCCTGTTTGGTCCACCCATTTGATGGAATCCATTTTATTTATTTTTTTCTTCCCCTCACACCCAACAAGAAAGTGGTTTGGGGGTTCTTTCCTTCCTTAGTCTTCCAGGACAACTCTTGGCGTTGCATGTGTGTGCCAAAGAATAACTTCCAATCCACTTGACACGATGAACAACTCGTAAGATGTGTGTGTGTGGGGGGGGGGGGGTTGCATGTATGCCTAAAAAAACACACACACAAAATGAAACAAACTAAGGGTAGGCAACCATCAATCCATGCCTCCTCTCTAAATTAGAAGCCTCCTTCTTTGTCGTGGCGAGAAACAGACCATGTAAGAAGTCCCACCACGCCACTTACAACCGTGCTTTGCCCCTGCGATGCCAAGGCCTGTGGTCCTGGCACCCATTCAAGGTGCCTGTGAAACCACCCGATGACCTTGTGCGTTCAAAGTGGCACCGGTGCCTCCTTCTGAAAATCAGAAGGATGCAGAACACGACATGACATGGATTACACAGAGGTTGTTTTGGTGTTGTTTTTTTTGCCCCGGTTTCTAAGCCATCCTCCATACCAGGGTGTTTTATTTGAAGACGAACGCTCCATCAGGGTCTTAACTAGGAGGGTGCCGAGGTGTGGTCCCAAGAGGCTGGAAACAATGCCGTGAAGGTTGGCCATTGTCCTTAAAACACCCCATTCACGTGCTCCTCAATTCTTAAACCCCAACCAAAGACCAAAAAAAACAAAAACAAAATTAGACACACAACTCCCCAACAACAAGGGTGCCTTCTACTGCTTGAACGTCGGTGACAATCCCTCTTCGGCTCGTTGACCCGAGCACAGGTGTAATTTTCTTTTCTCTTTTTCTAATCCAAGGATCAGATCTGTGTCTACACGTCCCCGAAATCCACAAGGATGGTTTAATTCTGTCATGCCGCTCAGGCCATCCCATCCTTTCTGGTCCCCTTTCCTAAGGGCTACATTCTAATCTTGGCGAAAACAGAGATGGGTGATGAAGATGTTTGTTCTCTCAAATAATGCACTTTTTTGAGGTGGGGGGGGGAAGCGGTGTTCCATGGCTGGCAGTTTCCCTCCTTGGGCGTCACCTTTTCTGTCCATGGAGGGTCCGAGTGTTTTTGTTGTAAACAGAATTTCACCCCGGACAAACCCGGAGGCTCCACCATGAGCGAAACATCTGAGGAATTTCAAAGGAAGTCCGAACAATTTCGGAGAAATTTCTCAGGGAGGGGGTCTCGCTCATGCTTTGGGTGCCTCCAGAGTTTGTCCTGCATGAAATTCTAGGCCGAGATTCCAAAAGTCTTCTTTTGAGTTGGCTTATGCTGAGCGAAGATGAATGCATTTTTTTTTTTGCATCAGGGAAAAAAAATGTCTCAAGCCGATCTCTCCTCAACCTTGTGAATATACATTTCGGGCCAAAATCAACGAAAAACAAAACAAAACAAAAGATACAATACATGGGGCACGTATTGCCCATTAATCTTCTGATCCCGTCGTTTCGGCGTTCGCCTGGAGGGGAATTAAACCATCCTCAGTTAAGCCCCCATTATGGGATGCTTTTCAGTCTCTGGGAGGGCTCTGGTTAGAATTAGGATTAACCGCTGAAATATTTCTGCCACCCTTTCCACCCTCTGCTCTGGAGCTTGCGACCGAATCCAACATGACGTCGCTGGGTTCATTTTCCTTCAGATTGAGGCCTCAGTCTTTCCCCTCTCCGCCCTCCATTTCTTGTCCAGATTAACTCTTCTTATATTGTGATTTGTACCTCATAATGTCAGCAGCCTGAAAAGCCACTGAGCAAAATATTTCCTGGGAAACTCTTTTGCTAGGACTGAAAAGTGCCTCGCCACCACCTCCCACTCCACCTTAGACATATTGTCATATATACAGTATATTTTGTTGTTCCGCCTTTATGCCCTTGTATACACCCACCTTTCTGACAATACTTCCAGAACATTCCTTGATAAATGTCAGCATTCATGTGTGGTGAAGGCCTAGCAAAAGATTTGCCTCCATTAAAATGTATATAGAAGACTCTCTCTCTCTCTCTCTCTTTCTTTGTCTGTTGGTGAATACTCTCTTTAGAAGACTAAATTTTACTTTTAAAAACATGTTATGTATGATGGTGTATTTCTTTTATTTTTTTCCTTTGCGGGTGGTGGCGGGGACTTGCTCCACTTTGTGTACATTCTCTCAAAAAAATGCAGCAACAACCCAAAAACTTGTGTATAATTAAGTGATTTTAAAAATGTTAATAAAAAAACTGACATTTCTATTAAAATGGCTCTCCTCTGTGTCCAGTTTTTTTTTTAAAGCCACAATATCCTTAAATTATGGAGTTGGGAACTAGCAGTCCTCAAGCACATTAAAATATTTTAAGGGGAAATAAGATTTTAATTAAGCCCTAGTGGTGTGCATATTCTTCGCTAATTTTAGACCTTGGTAAATAATTTTAAGGGGTCTCACACAAAAGCAGGCAGAGACATGGGGAAGCTTCAAATTATCCCATACTATCCCTCCCTAATTATTTTTATTTATTTAATTTAAATAAAATGGAATTGTATTAGCTATGCACAAAACCTATGTATGTGTGGGCTCGAAACATGCACATATATTGCTTTAACACTAAAGCAGACATTTAATGTAACACGCCTCTTGCCTCATATAACGTTTATGTTCTCGTTGAACAGAACTTGGAATTTAACCACAAATAACAGAATTACCTGTAATAAGTGGGTTTTGCGCGCCACAGTTAGTTTAACAAGAAGCTAGAAAGCTACAGGTCATTTTGGAAGTAATATTTTTGTAATATTTGTAACAATATTGTAATAATAGTTGTACAATATTTTGAAATATTGTAACTGCAAGCTGATGAACTTTTCCAACTGCACCTGAAAAGGTGCATTCCTAAAGTTTTTAGGACATTTTGAAAGACATTGTTTAGGTTTGATGCTATTCTCTTCTTGGTCTTAAGAGCCAGGGGATACAATGTACCGTATATGTATATTTGCAAAGCGTAATATGAGAACTGTCCCTTAGAACATTCGTGTTTATTTTCTAAAACAAGAAGTTGCTACATATTTTCCTTCAGGACTTGTTTCAGGCCTGCTTACAGCTCTGGAGAATGTTTTCTACAAAAGAAAATAAGAGACAATGTTAAATGTTGGGGCCTTGAACAAAGAAAACAGGGAGTAAAATGAGCCTTCGATACATCGGTATAGCGTGCAAAACTTCCACTCAACCTAGATCTGCTTTCTTGGCCTCAAAAAAACCCTTAGAGGAGTTCTCTGGAGGGCATAATTCCTACACATTTTTGAGGCACATATTGGCAACTCCTAGAATAATTGATAAAGAAGACACATGGTGGGGTCTTATGTGTGACATTGACTCTGTTATCTGTTACCTTCGCCCATAAAAACCATCTCTGCTCAGCCAGTTTTAAACATTCCCACAGAAAGTTAAACTCGTGAACGTTTACAACAGGGGATCGATGACACACAAGCATTTTTCATGTTCTGTGTCTTGTGTTGATTAAAATTAAACATTTTGGGCATCTCTGTGTTTTCAGAAGTCTGAACGGGACTTGATCCATGAAAGCTCGCCTTCAAATATAATAGTTCATTTTTAAGGGGCTTGGATTTTGCCTGATAGAATTCTTGGAGTCCCTTCAACTGCCGTCTGGTCTCCGCGTATTGATAAATGGCAGGAAATACACGATCCTATTACTGTTGCTGTTTCTAATGTAATTTCACTGTGTGAACCTCCCGGCTCTTTTTAGACCGTTAATGGCTTTATTATTGGGTACAGCATGAAGAATTAGCTGCAAACTCCCTGGAAGGAGAAATTAAACGAAGCAAAGAAAGGTCCAAGAGGAGTCTTGCGGACAGAGAGCAGGGTTCTCTCTGAGGGATTTTACTTTGCAGGAATAAAATTATCTTGCAGGAACTATCCATCAACCCCTCTGCCGTCTGTGAAAGAAATTAAGCTACCGGCTGCCTGTCAGTTTGAGACATCTCCAGATTGCCCAACTGCCTGCAAACTCTATTTCTCTTTAAAATAAATGGAATTTAACTTTAAAACGAAAAGAGGCAGATTTAAATTGACAAGAAGGCCTCATGCAGCTAGAATTGTGACGGGAGGACTTGAGCACGCCTTGGTTGGTGCTGGCCCGTTGGCCCACCGGTGGCAGATTCCTGAGCACATCTGGGTGGCCGGTTTGTGGTTTTGGACTACAACTCCCAGCCTCCCCCAGGTAGCATGGGGGTGGTAGTCCAAAGAGCAAAGGGTTGGGTGCAGGTCTTTGTTGCAGCCCAACTTCCAGAATCTGGATCCCTCAATCCCCCCTGTGAACCAGAAAAGGTGGCGATGGCAGGGGGAAGCAAAACAAAACAAAACAAAACAAAACAAAACACCGAAGGCCTTAGAAAGATAAGTCCAAGTACTGTGTGAGATGGAGCGACTCCATAAAGGAAGGCCCAGGGTTGAGTTTGCAAGAGGTGATCAGGTCTGTTGAGGACATTTTTGAGGCTGCCCATTCATAGGCACCCGGGATTCGAACTGCCGAGCTGATGTCTTTGCAGCTGACAGTTAACAGCGCTCTAGCTCACTGAGCCACCACACCCACCCCCTTTGCTCCTAGATCAAACCAAGCCTGAATTTCCTTGGAAGCAAAAAATAATGACACCAAGGGCGCCCTACTCCGGGCCCATCATGGCCAGGCAGGGTTCTTGAGAAGACACCATCAAGCTGGGAAGGATGGTAGACAGCAGGATAAGAGGAAGGCCAAATACTTGATGGATTGACACCTTCAAGGAAGCCACGGGTCCAACTTGACAAGGGAACAGGGCATTTTCGAGGTTCACTCGTCCATAAGGTCAACAGGGGTCAGAGGCCACGAACAAGAGTGTCATCAAGGCAGAATCTCCCCAGAATTTCAGAGAAGGGATCATCAATGGAAATGCCAGGGATCAAACCTACAGTTTTCCACCGGCAAAAAAATGGAGCTCTCCCACTTTAAGAATAATAAGACGACCCCTGCATTGAGATAAGATTAAGACATTCCTTAGCATTAACCTTTGAGAACCCTTGTAATCTCTCTGCTGTAACATTCGTTTTATCAATGCAAACTAGGCCGGCTTCTCTTCTCCTTCCCCAACAAAGGGTTTGCTCAATTAGATCTGCCTAGTTAAGGCAAGAGTGGACACCAAGTTGATTGCATCACAAACCCCAAGGGCGTCCTTAGCACATTCATTTAGAAGTCAGCCAGTGGAAAACAAGCACAGAGGGAACAGGGGATCTTTTCCGAGTAATAAAATAATTCCAACCAGGACTGCCAACTTTCTTTCTTTATTAATCACCCTTTTCCCCTGCTCTGTCACCTGCTGGTTAATATTCCAAAAACGGGGAGTAAATTCAGCTCGTTCCCCAGCAGTCCATCTCCGTTGCCAAATAAATTAAACGCATACAAATCAACAGCATGAAGAGGCAACGAAGCCAGGCCAATGTTGTACCGTGTAAGGTGAGCACATGTATTTCAAAATAAAATTTTAAAATATGTATTCTGGAAGGCTTTCACGGCCAGGATCTGATAGCCGTTGTGAGTTTTTCGGGCTGTTTGGCCACGTTCTGGAAGTTTTTGTTCCTGACGTTTCGCCAGACTCTGTGGCCGGCATCTTCAGAGGGTAAGGAGCTCAGGGAACCAGGAGTTTCTCTCTGTGCTCTCTGTGTTCTCTGTACCCCAGGGCAATGAAGACATGTTCAGTTTAAGAACAGGGAACGGAGGGGTTATCTTACAGCATTAGAAGGCAACATTAAAACTGACAGTTGATAACTTAATAGTGTCAGTGGCAAGGAAGAAACACAAAATTATAAGCGGCTGTAAACACAAACTCTGTGTAGCCATGTGTGGTAGATTATTTTTTTTGTCTTGTGATTTGTACCTCTCATTAGTTCTATGCCTCTTGCCTATCATTTTTATTTTTTATTTTATTTTCATTGCTGTTAAACAATTAGCTGGCTAAACCGAGAGAGCTTACTAAATTATCTCCCCAGTTCCCAGATGCAGGAACTCAGGCACCCTATTCAAAGGAGGAACACAACCAAAGCCAAATGAAGAGGTCTGGGTCGATGCAGGGTCTCGGCTTGCTTTGTTTGGAGAACAGGGGATTGTTCTGCTCACCCCACAAAACAGCAACCAGACTCCTTGCTATCAGCTTAAGTCAAGAGATAAACCCGCCTGGCGAAACTCATGGTGCCAAGAACGGGTGGATTTAACATCTCCGAGCCACTGGCCTGGCAGTCGCCCATGCCACCTCTGTTTGGACTTTTTAAATTTTAGACCTGAAATTCTTCACCCTGCTACAAATGTTGAAGTTCTTGACCCTGCACAAAGCATGCTGTTTATTCTACGATTCCCCCCTCCCCCCCCATATAAAAGCACCACCCACCAGGTGACCCAGGACTTTTTGTTTGGCTTCTGTTACTTATTAAATAAAGTCCTGACGATTTTGATAACAACGTCAGTGGGGCGACTCCCAATTATCAGTCAATCCAGACGTCCCGTGAACATCTCCAGCCACCGATTTTTTTTTCTTCAAGAGTTGTATGTGTCCTCCAGACTCATGAAGCAATCTCACAGGAAGCCAGGCTGGCCCTTATCTTTGCTCATGGTGGCCTTTCTTTTCGTTTTTTTTTAAATCTAGGTGTACCTTCCCCACTCTAAACTTGACAAGATCCTGGGAGGCGACAACGCAAACCCCCTCATTCTGGCCTCGCCCTGTTCCTTATCTGGCTAATTCAGGCTTTCCAAACCCACCCTTTACTCGCATCCGGTCTCTCCAAAGGCTGTACGCTGCAGCTCCTGGGTGCATGCAACGTGTGTGTGTGTGTGTGTGTTTGTGTTTGTGCGTGCGCGCGCGCCCTCTTCCTCTTTTGCCCTCCAAGCAGAAGGAAGAACGACCCAGGAGAGTAGAGTTGCGTTTGGAGACGCGCGGGGTTCCCCTTCGGCTGAGCTCAAAGGCGCGCGTTTGGCATCGCCGCGGCCATGCAGGGTCAGTTGAATTTCTGGACTTGTAGAGACGCCCCTCTGGTTATCCCCGAAACGGGCCCTTTCCTGTTCTTCTGGTGGTGGGTTTCTTCTTTGTTTTCGGGTTGTGCTCCAGAGCCAAGCGCGCAAATGGACAGGGGAGACGGGGACGGGTTGCCAAGCGCTTGGATGGCCCCCTCGTGCGCCCTAGGGCGCACCGCTTGGGCATTCGAACCGCGCGCCTGGCTGGGAGAAGGCGGAGCGCCGTGCTGACGGTCGCTTGCGCGTTTGGAGACGAAGCTGAGCAACGACCTTCCTGGCGCGTGTCAGGGAGACGCGTGTTCGCCAGCTAACCCCCGGAATGTTCAGATATCTCTGGATTCCTTCCATCGGTTTGTGTGTTAGGTGCCCTTAGGTCCCCTTTAGGGTTGCTTGCTTGTTTGTTTTTAAAGTCAATGCGATGTTCTACTAGGCAGTGTTTTGGCGTTCCCATTTGTGACTTTAAAGGGCATGTCCGAACGTCGGCCCTCCAGATGTTTTGGACCACAACTCCCACAAGAGATAGACAGGCATAGGGAGCATCCCAAGTGACCAAGACAGGGGTGTCTAAACTTTTTGCAAGAAGGGCCAGATTTGGCGAGGTGAAAATGTGTGGAGGCCGACCATTCAGCCGCATTTGGCCCCCGCGCCGGACACTGGACCTCTATAACATGCAAGGAAGTAAGGAGGATGCTGCAGCAACGGAGCCGAGGGCGGGTAGCCTGGGCAGGTGGCTGAGTGGTGGTGGACGGAGGCAGGGAGGGCAGGCAAACCATAAAACTGCAAGCTGATGCCTCCATCAGGTATGGGGAAGGGCCACCTGGTGGGGATGCATGACAGACTGAGCTGGCAGGGAGAAGAGGCTGCGGGCCACTCAAAATTTGTAAATGGGTGGCATTTGGCCCCCGGGCCTGACTTTGGACATGCCTGGACCAAGAGTTGGACGTGTTGGAATGGATAGAGGTGACGGTATCCCATTTTTAACCTGTAATCTGCTGCCCCCAAACCAGCCCGAGTCTGTGGCACATTGAAGGCAGACTAGTTTGGGACATACTTTTATGGACTGCCGCTCATTCTATTTTAACACAAACTATAGCTCCTGTACCCCTTTTCCAAGAGGCAAGCCACGACGGTTTCTGCTCATGCTGCTTCAGGAGCTCCTTGGACAACCTGTCCGGGCCAGGCAATGAGAAGTGGATGAGAATCCTTCCTTACGTTGGCCAGCGGGGATGGGGGTTAGACGGGGCTGTCGTGGGAGGCTGAGGTCAATCTGTTTTCTGCCACTGACTCTGCTGGTTTGAGGACACCACTGCACATATTTAATACAGGTCACCATTTTTGTCTATCCGTTCAGTCGTGTCTGGCTTTTGTAGGTTGATGCTCTCTGTGCCTTTCTGTCTCTTGACAGCTTCTTTTAGTTCCCTCCAGGCCACCACTTTAATTGGAAATGTTCAGAATGGCCTCCTTTTCTGGTACTGTGTTTCCCCGAAAATAAGACAGTGTCTTATATTAATTTTTGCTCCCAAAGATGCGCTAGGTCTTATTTTCAGGGGATGTCTTATTTTTCCATGAAGAAGAATACAGTACACATTTATTGATATCTTATTATCGGGGAGGCCTTATTTTCAGGGGGATGCGTTATATTTCAGTGAGAGGCAAAACTGTAAGTAGGTCTTATTTTCGGGGAAACTGTACTATTTCATCTTTTTGTCACTCTTTGGACCACAGGCCCCGCGTTTTCGAGCTCGTTCCTAGAAGCGCTGGACAAGCTAGTGAGAAGCATAGATCCGGACCAGCTACCAAAGACTTCAAAGAAGCGATGTCGGTCAAACTCTCCCGTCGGCCCCCGGGATGATGGGAACAGACTGGCCGATACTCCCATGGGTTTTTCTGACTCTGAGGGTGAGAAAGATAATTTATTTTCATTTAAAAGGCAAGATTTTTTTTTTAAAAAAATGGATGTGCTGAATCTCAGCTAAGCTTCCCACTGATATAGAGCAGAGATGAGTAAGACTAAAACAGAAGCACACGGAAGGTCACTTCTAGTTTAAAGGAAACCAGAACCCATCTCGTTGTGATAAATAAAGCAGTGACGAGGAACCTTTTAGAGAGCGAGCGCCCAAACTGCGATTTTTTGCAAAGTGCAAAAAATTCAACAACAATTTAACCTGAATGAAGGTGGCTGTGAAGGGGCGATGTCGGGTGCCCACAGAAAGGGCTCTGTGCGCCCGCCACCTTTGGCACCCGTGCCGTAGGTTCGCCAACACAGAGGCTCAGTGGGGGAACTGAACATTCAACCGCTGGTTTTGAAGCCAAAGACCCCTACGTAAAACCGATAAGCTAGAGAAAGCTTGGCCTGGAGCTGTTTGGGGCTTGATTGGTCAGAAAGGGATCAGGAGGCCCTGGAGCGCCATAGAGTTTTCTTGAATTGCCGCTCCGTACTGGCAAAGTTACTAGTCCTTAGTTTTTGGGTGGGGTGAAAACCCTTTTTTTTCTCTTTGACAGGTTCCTCCACCTCTAGGGTTCTTCTGGACAGCAATCGGTCGGACTTGTTTCTGGAAACCGACGATGAGTCTTTATCGTCGCTGGCACGACCTCCTTCTCCACCGTCTTCTCCTCCAGCTGCCAGTAAGAGAACCAGAATTTTGTTTATTTTTTTTGGGGGGGGGAAGCAAGTTATTTCCATAGATTTTCAGATAATTGTTTGGTTTTCCCTTGCCGAAAGGAACAATTCAGAACTGCCACATTATGGGAGGAGCTCTATATTAAATTTCAGCGTTTCTTTTTTCTAGACAGTGGGATGCTTGGAATCAAGGGAAGTTTGTTGGGAAGGCAGATGCAGGGTTTCCACCAGGGTTGGGAACCTTTGGCCCTCCAGGTATTTTGTGTCTTAGTTTCCCCCCTCTCCCCCCAAAAAAGCTCCCAGCGATCACAGGCTGTTGTCACTCAAGAAAATTTGGAGGACCAACCCTTTCCCCATAGTTTCTGGTTTTAGTAAAGGTGTGGGCAGATCTTCCAGGCTTCCCCGTCACTCCCGGTAGAGGTTGGTGATGACGACTTGGCATGGTTGGTTGAACCCGCTCCGGGTTTTACCCCGAACTGGAGAGGGGAAATCTGTAAGCTGCAATCTTTTGGACAGCTCGTTTAAAGTTTGGGCTGGAACCTGGAGCAAATTCGTGACACATACACATGCACACATGCGCGTGCACACACACTCCAGAATTCAGAGTCACCAACTCCATACAGTTGTTTTTCCGGCTTGGGTTTCACCCTCACCACAACTTTGGCGTCCCCCTTTGCAGGAGCGCCTACTAAATCGACGGTGGTTCCCCGCTTATCCCTGGCTGTTGGTTGGAGCGAACTGGATGACCAGCTGGAAGAAACCGAGAGAGAAATTGAGGCCCTAATGACCTACTGGGAACGCTGGTCGGGAACAGATGGTGGTGCTATGCATCGGAAGACGGACAGGAGCTGTAAGTTCCACAGCATTCTTCTGATGCTGCCCTGGGGCAAGAGAAGGCATTTAAAACTTGTTTTTCTAGACCTCCATCCTCTTTCCTTTGTATGCATCCGCACGGCAAAAAAGGATGGTGAAGCAGAGCCTCCATGGTGGAAGCAGTCTACCTTGGATCTACCATTGAATCGTCGTCCCCTGCTTTTCTCCTCATTTTTAATTCTTGCTTTTCCCACCCATCCTTCTCCAGGGAAGCGGGCTCAGGAAGATCCCTTAGGCCCGCACAGCGCGTACGTCCACGAGGACCCCGGTTACGATCAGCTTCGGGTGGAAAAGGAGGCTTTACGAGGTGAGGGGGGGGAGTAAAACAAAAACAAAACAAAACAAAGAAAAACAAACAAACTCCATGCTATGATGTGGCAGTCCTCGTGGTTTTGAACCAGTTGCACAAATGTGAGCGAAAGCCGTTCTCCCAAAAAAAGGTGAAGACGCTTGTCCAGGCAACAGAAAATGTTTCACAGCTGAGGTGGAAAAAAATGTAAAGACACAAAGCAAGGGCTGAGGCCAGCAAGAATCTCTATCCCCGTTAGGAATGAAATAAAAGAGGGGTTAGGTCAGGCACATCCAAACTTTGGCCCTCCTGATGTTTTGGACCACAACTCCCAGAATTCTAAGCTGAGATTGCCAAGGGCAAAGGGCTTTCCCTCCACCTCACCTGCTCCCATAACGTGTTGTATTTTCTGTGCCATAGACTACGAGGCTGAATTGAGCGAGGTGTGTACGCCGGTGGCCGTGGAACGAGCGGGCTGTCTAAAGGAAGACGTGCGTCTCTTAGTGGGCAGAAGCCGCGTGGCGGGAGCCTCTCGCGAAAGGCCCATTGCTTCTACCCCTTCTGCTGCCCGATTGCCCTGCGGGAAGTTGGTTCCTCTCAAGAACCTGTCGGTTTGCTTGAGGCGGCTGCGGCTTCCATCTTCTACACGGGAAGAGCCCGGCAGTGCCTCAGACACCGATTTGGACAACGAGGCAGGGAGGCTTGAGGGTCTTCAGAAGCCCGCAAGAGTTGGGCACACCCGTCTTCGTGAGGGTCTGTACCGTATCTGTTTTTTTTTTCCAATTAGGATATGTTTGCAGTGTAGTGGTTAGAGCTTGGACATGGAAGCAGGGAGGGCCAGGGTCAAATCTGACAGAGAAAAAGGCCTCTCATTCATTCATTCACTAACTTTCTCACTTGTTCATTCATTTGTTCGTTCATTCATTCAGTAATTCAGTCATTCACTTATTCCTCCATCCATCCGTCCATCCATCCATCAACTCACTCACTCACTCACTCACTCATTCTCTCTCACTCCCTCCCTCCCTCCCTCCCTCATTCATCCATTAATTCACTCATTCATTCATTCATTCATTCACTCACTCACTCACTCACTCATTCTCTCAGCTCCCTCCCTCCCTCCCTCATTCATCCATTAATTCACTCATTCATTCATTCATTCATTCACTCACTCACTCACTCACTCACTCACTCACTCACTCACTCACTCATTGATTCTCTCAGCTCAGTCACTCAATCATTCATTCATTCACTCATTCATTCATTCATTCATTCATTCATTCACTCACTCATTCACTCACTCACTCATTGATTCTCTCAGCTCACTCACTCACTCAATGACTCATTCATTCATTCATTCATTCATTCATTCATTCATTCATTCATTCACCCATTCATTCATTCATTCAACTCATTCATTCATTCACTCTCTCACTCACTCACTCACTCACTCACTCATTCATTTGCTCATTTGTTCCTTCATTCACTCATTCACTGATCCGTCCATCCATCCATCAACTTTTTTACTCACTCACTCATTCATTGTTGGCTTATTCTTTTGTGGTTGGCTCCCCTAAGCACATCCGATCTCGCCTGATTTCAGAAGCTAAGCAGGGTCAGGCCTGTCAATGGAACCAAACACGACCATAATACTTCAGCTGGGACGGCCTGCCCACCCTCAGCAGGAGCAAATCCATGGCTCTAATTCAAATCCTGGCTCCCGGAACAGGTTGGAGCACCATCTCCAGGCTCTCACCACAGCTCTCTGTGTTCTTCCTGTCCTCTTGCAGGCCGTGGCCCTGGGCATTTGGCAAGCACCCCTTCTTCTGCCCCAGAGGGACGTCCCTCGAAGCCGTATCCCTTTCGCCGGCCACGCCGGGCGGTCCGAGATGCATCGGGAGGCGAAGGAGACAGAGCGGAGGAGGGCGGGAAGCCCTCGGAGGGCAGCTCCGAGGACGCGGGGTCCCCTGCTGAGGACACGGGAGAGGGCGATGAAGCTGAGGAAAGAGAGAGGGCACCGGTGCCGGGTCGAAATGGGCGCCGGGGAGAGAGGCATCCAGGAGGTCCGCACCGCCACGAATGCCCCGAATGTGGCCGCGGATTCGGGAACAGCAGCAACATGTGGAAGCACCTGCGCATCCACCGGGGGGAGAAGCCCTTTGGATGCCACGCCTGCGGCAAGTCTTTCTCGGATCCGTCCAACCTTACTAAGCACCAGCGGGCTCACGCGGACCTCGACCGGCGCCCCCACCGGTGCTCCCTCTGCCCCAAGGCGTACTTCTTGAAGGGGGACCTGGAGGCCCATTTCCGGCAGCACCAGGGCATCCGGCCCTTCTCCTGCCTGGACTGCCCCAGCCGCTTCTTCTCCCAGGCCCACCTGCGGGCCCACATGAACATCCACGTCTTCGGGAGAGGGGCCCCCCGCCGGCCCGGGCGCGCCGTAGTCTGCGAGGAGTGCGGCAAGGCTTGCAGCAGTGCCAGGCACCTCCGGCTGCACATGCGGTTCCACCGTCGCTTCGAGTGCCAGGCCTGCGGGAGGTTCTTCAGCTTCAAGTACGATTACAAGGTCCACCTGGCGTCCCACCGGGGACCCTGCGGGCGCTGCGGGGTGGTGGGGCTGCACCTCTGTGAGAGCCAACGCCCGGGCGGCCAGAGTCGACACTTGTTGGCGCCTGGAGTGCAAGAACAGCGTCGGGACCCGGAAAGATGCCCGCCGAAGCCCTCAAGTGCGAGCGCTCCGACCCTTAGGCCTTCCTGCCCTGAGAAGTTGTCCCTTCTCTCCACTCCAGATCCTACTCGTGTGACCATTCCCGACGGGTCATCGGGCTCTGCTCAGGTGGTCCGAGGGCCTCCACAACCACCCAAGCCGTCGTCCTCAATAAGCCCTCTCGTTCTGGGTGATAAAACCGCCCGGCCCTCCAAGCCCTGCCTGACTGCCTTCCAGTCATCACCCGGGGCTCCACAAGCATCCGAACTGAGGCCTCTCCCAGGTCCAAAAAGACCCGAGCCTCTGCAAGCAAACCAAGTGGCAGTCGCTAGTCCTCAAGGTCCGACCCGGGATGCAGTCCGAACAAGGCCACTTCCTGCATCAGGGACGTTTCGGCTGCCGGAGGATGATGTCGGGGCGCCTGCCGTGAGTGATTCTCCCCCTCAGCTTGCCCCTCTGATCCTGATGATGGGACCCTTGGCTCCCCAGGGAACAGGAGTGACAAATTCAGGCCACCAAGCGGTCAGGGTTCCGGCCCCGAATGTTCCCGTCCTTTGGCTTATAAATCCATCTCCATTTTCAGTTCCACCCTCTGGGAAAGGCCCAGCTGGGGCTCCGTCTGAGTTCCCCCAAAGATCCCGTCCGTCTGCCGAGGCTTCTCCAGTCTCGCCAGCCTCTTCCAGGGGTCCGGCTCCCCTCGCAAACTCAAGCCGAGGGCCGCTGATGCTGACGATCCCTGTGAACTGTCCGTCCTCGGCCTCCACGCTGCCTGGCACGAGCCCCGCCGAAGAGGAAGCGGCTCGCAAAGGCTTGATCTTGGTGAACCCCGCGACTTTGCCCCCAGGAACCAAGATCACGTTAGAGATCCCTGCGCGGAATGTCGTCCCATCCCTCCCGGCCCCCCGGGTGTGTCTCCATTGCCGGACTAAATATTTGGGGGATCACATCTGCAAGGTGCGACCCTCTGGGCCAGGTAGGTGGATCGTGTCTTTCAACCTCTATCAAGCCTTGAGAGCGACTAAAAGGATGACTGGGCTGGGGGCACCTCCCTTAGGAGGAAAGGCTAAAACATTGGGGGCTCTTCCGTTTGGAGAAAAAGGCGCCTGAGGGGGGAATAGGATGGAGACGTGCAAAATAATGCAGGGGCACGAGTCAAGTGGATAGAGGGACGCTCTTCTCCCTCTCACAAAATACCAGAACTAGAGGACATCCACTCAAATTGAGGGCTGGGAGAGTGAGAAGAGACCAAAGATTTGTTTTTTTTACCCAGAGTGTTGTTAGTCTGTGGAACTCCCTGCCGCAGGATGTGGTGATGGCATCTGGCCTGGATGCCTTCAAAATGGGATTGGACAGATTCCTGGAGGAAAAAGTCCATCCCAGGTGACAAACCATGAGGGAGATGTGTGTCATCTCCAGGCTTAAAACCAGGGTACTTCAAGGACCAGAGGCAGGGGAGTGGGTATCAGGAGACAGATATCTAGTCTCATGTGCTCCCAGACACATTTGGTGGGGCCACTGGGAGATACAGGAAGCTGGACTAGGTGGGCCTTTGGCCTGATCCAGCAGGTATCTTCTTAGGTTCTTATGTAAAAGCACAGCATGCAGGTGGACCTGGGGGTTCGATCCCAGGTAGCAGCCTCATGGGTTGACTCAGCCTTCCATCCTCCCGATCTCAGTACCCCGCCCCAGTAAGCAATCTGGCTGCTGCATTTTGAACCTGTTGAAGTTTCCTGAGATGGGTAGGACAGCATGCCGCTGAAGTGAGATGAGCTGGGGGCTTATTGTGTACAGTCCTAGACACACAATTAGACAGGACAATAGATATCTCCTTGCATCTCCCATCTCTTTTCATTTTCGCAAATGGCAGTTTTTTTCTGCCTGGGCGAGAATGTAATGTTAATGACACCGGAAAGAGGCACGAGAAGATACAAGTCTTCCCTGCAGGGACTGGAACTCTGATCGGATAGCTGTTTGCAGAAATGTAAAGAGATAGGAGATTGAGTGTTCTGATCTTCTTTGTCTCATCGCGTTATGCCTGTTAGCCGCATTCCAATCTGCGACCAGAATCCCGTTGTGGCGTTTTGAATTTCTGGTTCAGTTCCTCAAGCTTGCCGCAGAAGTGTGGAGTTTTATAGGACAGAACAGCTTTAAGTTCCTCAGATTAGTCCACCACCCTTTTTTTTTTTCATCAACTGGCCCTTGCAGTCTCAATAACTCACTCTGATGCACAAGGAGGAGAAGGCATAAAATAAAATAAAAAATGCACTTCTTAGAGTGAACAGAATCAAAGGCAGGAGGGAGCGGTTGGTGACGACTGGATAGATTGACAGTCAACTCAGGTCAGAAAGATCCCTCACAGCGGGGGGCACAACCGTGCGGTTGAAGGTTGTCTCATACACAGAAATAAGCTGCGGAGAGAACCGCGTGGTTCCAAAACTGTAATTTTGGGTTGGAAAAGTAGGGGTTGTCTTATACATGGGGGCGTCTTATAGACGGAAAATACGGTAAGTAAGTAAGTAAGTAAAAAGTTAAGAGGAAGACACGTGTGTTTGTTTTAACAGTGAGAAGAGATGAGCAGGAATCGATTCAGTGCAGGCTTCAGGATGAAGAGAAATCCATCGCTTCTCAGCTGCCGGCCGTGGCCTCCCAGCACCCACGTCCCGTGGATCAGCTTGCTCCACAAGAGGGAGAGGAGCCACCCTCTTGCAACCTCCATTCGGACGTGACCTGTCTCAACGGAAATGAAGGAGATGGTGTGGACAGCCCAGAGTCGTCCCCGGCCAGGTCCTACAACCTCCGGGAGGCTCGTTCCAAAGTGGTCTACATGGACGGAGAGGGAGCCAGCGAGGTGGAACGGGATACGGACAGCAGCTGGCAAGGAGAAGAGGAAGAGTCCAGCGATTTGGAAGAAGATGATGATGATGATGATGCTCCCCTTGCGTCCCACAGGAAGACGCTCCCGGTGGTTTCGGCCTCTGGTGGAAGGAGCCACGCCGGGCGACGGAAAGGACGCTACTTGTGCGACATTTGCGACAAGCGGTTTGTCTACGCCCGCTCCCTGCGCCAACACCTGCGCCTCCACTGCGCCTTCTCCTGCGACCGGTGCAGCGCCTCCTTCATCCGAAGGGAGCAGCTTTCGCGGCACAAGGCCGGCCATGCTGAGGAAGCTGAGGTGGCGTAATTTATTTGCACACACGCCCACACACACACACCACCTCAACTCTGTTTTGAAAAGCCATCCAGCACCCTCGTCAGATGTAGATGAAATGGTGCATTGGGATACCAGGAGCCACCCTCCGGAACGAAATCAAACACTGACTTACCTTCCTTTAGGTCACACGGGGCAAAACTCCAATGAGGAAGCAGCCTCCGACGCGTCATCTTTCCTTCTCCCTGGCGCTGGCTAGTCAGAGAGGGAGGCGGGATGAGGCATCTCCTTGCACAACTCCTGATTGGCCAGCGCCAGGAAGGCGGAAAGATGACACACTGGAGGCCGCTTCCTCGTTGGCATTTCGTCCAGCGCAAACCAAAGGAAGGCAAGTCAGTGTTTGTTTTTTGTTCTGGAAGGTAGCTCCCGATTCCGAAGAGCCGCTAATGCTGCCGTGTTTTGTTTCAGAACCGGACCCTTTCCGAAACGAAACACCCATCTCTACATCCCATAATTGTCCAAGTGGATCAGAGAATCCCATGACTCCCTGCTTAAACAAGGCAATAGAGCGAGGAACTGTATTTTCCGTCCTCGTGAGCGTTTGCGTCAGCTCCCTTTTCCCTGATTGCTGTGGCTTACTGGAACCTAGGCAGAATTAATTCATCCTTTGTATCAAAGCCTAACTCGGATTCTTTTAAATTTAGTTTTTGCCGTTCTCCATAAATAGTGCCTTCAAGCTGAGGAAAACAGCTTTTAGCTTTTGGCATCTTGAATGGTTTATGTTTTATTGATAAGTGTTTTTCCCCCCTTCTTAAAATATGGGGGCATTTTTCACCCGCTAGATAGATTCTGGGCTTAAAGGAGGCTATTTATTAGAGATACAGTATTTATAAATGGCATTGTTTTAGAAAAGAAGTCCCCCCAAAACAATTTGCCGTAAAACCAAAATATAAAACCAGAAGAGAAATTACGTATTATTTCAAATTCTATTTCAAGCCAATGTTCAAAGCCAAAGGCTTGATAAAGTAATATTGTTTTGGCTTCCTGTTGGAAGCTTAATAAACTTGGGACACATCCTGATTTGGAGAGGAAATTTGTACACTAGGTGTACTGCTACTGAAACCCCCCCCCCCCCCAATTATCACTGATCTATCTATCCTCTTAAGGATATTCAGCACAGCCTCGCTTGATCTCAAATTCTGCAGACAGCTACCTGGGAGGATGCGGTCTGCCGATATCCTGGACTTAAGCTGTTTATCTTGAAGTAGGTTTGGTTGTGTGTTTGTGTGTGGGGCAACTTTAGCGCTACACTGCTTTAGCGCTGTACTGTTTCCTTCACAGTGTGGTTTTCATTAGAGACTCCTGGTTAGGTAAACCTTTGATCAATCCATGATTGGCATAGAAAAGGGAAGAAGATGCATCTTCAAGAGGCAAAGCTGCAGCAAGGAAGGAACAAAAGAAACCACTTTCAAGAATCTGATTTCCATGGCAGTGTCGACACCATGGTCTACGTCAAATCGAACTGTTGCTGATCCGTTACGGTACCTCCATCCATCTGGACAAGCCCGTCGTGGCATGATCCATGGAAATGAAATTTGAATTGCCCGATCCTGTTGGCTGTCCCCGCTGGAGCAGAGACACGGACCCGGCGGGATTTACCCAAGTGTAAACTTACATTTCAGCAATTTATTTCGCGACTCTGCCCCACTTGGAACAAGTAACAGGGTCCCAACCTTTGGGACGGAGAGCTAGTGCTTCCATCACAAAGAACTATTTCCACCCCCTCTTCTTTCTTCTTTCTCAACTCCTTTCCCTTTTGTGCTGTTACCTCGTGTTGTTAGAAACACATTTTTAACATGAGCTGATCTGGGAGCGAATTTGGAGCCGGAGAGAAAGCAATGATTAAAAAAAAGATAAAATGCAATCGGTTAACCCAGCCGTCGCAAGAAGTCGGTTCAAAGTCTCAGCACAGGAGGTGTCAACGATCTCTGCTTTGTATCGATTTGCTAGAAGCGGATGCCCGAAGAAGCAAAATCTTTGTTTCCTTTCTGCAAATGCGTCTTTTAATCTGGCCTACGTACTTGAGGAGGGGAAGACCATATGCTTCCCTTACTCTTCATCTCTGTCAAGATCTCTCTTCCCTCTCTGCGCCCCAGAGACGGCTGGCGCCATTCCTCACGCGCCAGGCATGCCTTGACAATATTTTGATGTTTCCTTCTCCCGGAGTGGAAATCTCCATCTGCGTGAGCAGATTGTCGATGGGGCTTGGGAGTGTTGCAGAGTGTGTGTTTTTGGCGCAGGATGGAGTCCCAGAGGGGCCCCGGGAGCGCTTGCGTGGCTTAATTCCATCTGTCGCACCGAGTGCGGTGCGGAGAACTGCAAAATCGACTAGACAACTACCAGTGTCGTTCTTGAAGTGCAGGGGCTCTCATGTCCCTTTCGGAATGCGGCTGCACCTGGAGCTCGCAGTAGCCTGTACCTCTTGCATTGCTTAAGTTTTTTAATTAAAGAAGTTTTCAGGGAGGTGTGGAAAAGAATGGATCGGAGTGTCCAGAATGGAACAGAGTGTTCATAAAAAAAATCACGAGGTCATTTTAACTGAACAGGAATGCCCTGGACATTGCAGGTCCAACTTGGAATGGCAAAGTAAACTGCTTTGCTATTCCATGAAATAGGAAAAAAGGACAAGACCGCTTCTGCTGGAGTATGCTGTTCTCTCAGGGGACAACTGGCTGTGTTTGTGAGAAACCCACGCGATTATGCCCGGCCACCTTTTTTTTTTTCATTTGCCAGCAAAAGAAACTGGAATATTCTAGGAGTTATATTAAAAAAAAACCTTACCAGTCTCTGCTTGTGTCTCCCATATTTGGAAAGAAATGTATTGTGTCAGAAATCGGATTTCCTGCTCCAACGTATTAGACCTCTTTCCTCGTTCTATCCATTTCTCCTCTTAACCCATCCTCTAAACGTGGTTCCCAACATGGGATCCCCAAATCTTCTTGGACTACGACTCCCAGAAGTCCTGGTCAAAGCAGCTCATTGCGAAGGCTTCAGGGAGTTTTAGTTCAAGAACATCTGGCAACCCAAGGTTGGGAATAACTTCCTTAGGCGGTTACTTCACGTCCTACCTTGTTCTGCAATTACATTTGTACCATGACAGCGTTGTTCGCGGTCATGTGGTTTTGTCCCTGTTCAGTCCCTGTTTCTGTTTACTCACGGGCGTGATTACTTGTCTCGTGACAACTGTTACTTCACGGTCTTGTTCCGTGACAAATTCTGAATTTGTCTGGCTTTTTTAACCCTTTTTTAAAATATCGTAGTAAGTAAAACTTTTTTGATATTTCAATTAACTGGTCTTCGAGAATTTACACATCAATGCTACAGGATTTTCAGTACTTTCTTTAATAAACATTGGCGCTGCATGGTGTTTCCCATAGGGAAACTAATGTTGAATGCCACTTCAGCTGTTGACCACTAGGTGGACACTGATTGTTGTGTGACAGTTGTTACCCCACGGTTCCTTGTCTCGGAACAGGAACTGGGAACAAACTGGGACAAGAGAATTCCCCACCCCAGGGGCAGGTACGGCTTGTCACGCTCTTTTCCTGGTTCTGGGGGCATGGCCAAGACAACTTTTTGCTGTCACGCTATGGATATGAAGTAAGTTTTTTTTTAATACCGGTCCCAAGCGGGACAGCAAGGAGGGATGAATGGGATGTGAAGTAACCACCTTACTCTAGCCCGGTGGTGGCGAACCCTTCGGCACTCCAGAAGTTTTGGACTACCACCCCCACAGTCCTTTGTCCTTGGCAAAGCAGGCTTGGAATTCTGGGAGTGGCAGTCCAAAACATCTGGAGTGCCGAAGGTTCGCCACCACTACTCTAGCTTGTGATGTTCAACTCCTTCAAAGCACCATCAAAAGGGTCCCAGGCAAGAAGGGAAATCAAGACCACACACAAGTTTTATTCCCCCTGATTATTTTTATTGACATGCTAAAAGAGTCAAGTTCCTCGAAGCAGCAGTTGTCGGGTTCCACAGCGGTGCTGTTGACTCAGAGCTGTGTAGTGACCATCAAGGTTCTTGTGCCCTGTGGGTGCTTTGCAAGCCAGGCTGGGGGCACCGAGTGTCGAGATGTCAGGAGAAACAACACAGAGATCAAACAATACAACATCCCAGAGCTTGAGAACAGGAGGAGGCCAGTGAGCCGTGGGATTTTAAAACCGACAATGGCTGAAGGACCAAATTCTTCATCTTTTCTCCCTACTAGGGGAGCAGATCTGTTTTGCGATCGTGAGGGACACGTTGAGTTTTAGAGATTAACGACAGCGGTTACTTCACGTCCTTCTTTGTTCCACGACCAGTTTTGTACCGTGACCGCATTGGTCGTGATCACGTGGTTTCGTCCCTGTTTCGGTGTTCCCATGGTCATGGTAACTAGTCTCGTGACAAGTGTTACCTCACGGTCTTGTACCGTGACAAACACTGGATTTGTCTAGCTTCCCTTTTCCTTTTCTTTTGGGCTTAAAAAAATCTTTTTCGATGTTTCGCTTCTGAAAAGTCCAATAAAAAAAACCCAAAACAAAACCAGACACAGCTTTCTGAGAGAAACAAATGTTTTGTTGTGGGAAAGTCGTGACTACACGGTGTCTTGTCTCGGAACAGAAAGCGGGAACAAAGAGCGACAAGGGAAAACCCTACCCCAGTACCAGGTATTGTCACACTTAGCACCCATTCCGGGGGCGTAGTCAAGACAAATTTCAGTAGTTGCGTGATGGATGTGAAGTCACTTTTTTTGTACTGCTCCTAAGCGCAACACTACCAGAGACAAAACGGACGTGAAGTAACCGCCTATCTGGACACGTCTCTGTTCTCTTCCTGCCACAGCACCCGAGTCATTATGCTGCTCATTGATCCTGACAGGATGTCCCTAAGATCCATGAGGGCCGAGGGATGGAGGTGGGATGAGCTGAGCTGGCAGGTTGAGATCTGTTTCGAGGGCTTACATCAATCAATGAAACACACACACACACACACACACACACACACACACACACACACACACACACACACTTGACAAGGGACCAGTTGGGAATTTGGCACTGAAATTTTGGGAGGTCCAAGTGGCACCAAGTTATGTGACATTGGACTAGTCAAAGGCAAAAAATTTTGGTTATTTCCCGCTTTGAGCTCCAACTCTCAGGGGGGCTCTTGAAAAGATCTGAATGCCAGGCATATGCCGTAAGAAGGAGGAAACTCATTTGAGATAAGTGTGATGAAAATAAGGCTTGTATAGCAAGCCTACCAAATTATGTACAACGATCTGGGCCAAAATTCCTGTTGCATCGTTTTTGCTGCCAGATGGGAAGTGATGTCACCTGCAGTGGGCCAAACGGCCTCTAATTAACAAACAACCGGTTGCATTCCTGGTCTTGTGCCCAGTCACTCCACATGTACACAGCAACACGATGGCTTGTTAATTCAGCAGCAATTTTCCATGGTGACTGACACCTCCCCCTCGTCATCCTTCCATGCACATAATGATGCGAGAGGCTCTTGTCCTTCATCTTTGAACTTTCTTTCCCCAACAGATGCGGTACTCATGGATTTTTCTTCATGAAACAACACTTGCGATTGGCACAGGGACTTTGAGTATGAATTAATGTTTGCGAACAGGGAATCGGGGGGGGCGGGGGGACTAGTTTAGACTGATTTGATCCCTGCCTGTGTTTTACTGGGCAAACAGCTGACATAAGTGCTAGCTACTTTGATTTTTTGGGATGCATTTTGAACTTCACAATGTATTCGTGGGCATTCGAAACTCGGGGGGGGGGGCTTTCCCCAAAGGTGGCATATTTGCTGAACATTTTTAAAAAAAGTTTGCAACCATGGCATTAGGTTTTTAAGAGTGCAGCATTTCTCCTTCGACCCTGTTGACTGTTCCAAGGATGGCATTTCATTGGCCATTTCTAATGGGAATGTTTGCGCTATTCCCTCACTCGCCTCCCCAAAACATACACACACACACACACACACGCAAACATACACTTTGCCGAGGCTGAGGATTTATACTTCAGTTTGTACAGAGTAGCCAAGCACCTTACTGGGGACTTTGGATGGAAAACCAGAGTGAGAAGTGCAAATTAAGTGGCAAAGCCAGCTTTGGGGGGGCATGCCAGGTATTTAAAGTGCAGCCGTTTCTAGTGGTTTTTAAAAACATTTCAAAATGCAAATCTAGCAGCAGCAACCTTCTGCCTCCTGTGGCCAGGCCGATGGGCACACACGCCTCTCCTGCATTAAAAACCCTGCTTCGTTCAAACATTGCCGGATTTTTACTCTGCAAAGGACAGTGCTAAAAGTGCATTATCATGGCTCTAGGGAAGAGGTGTGGGGTGGGGATGTTATCAATGAGCTTTCAGGAAGCCCTTGGTTGACCCTGACCCTACACACCCAGGAAACCCCCCCCACTCCACCCCACCCCCAGCTTTTGAATAAGCTACAGTACGTGCAAAAAACAAGAAGAGTTGCCTAGCCCCACTTCGGAGGGGTAGGAGAAGAAGAAAGTGTGCTAGGAGTATTCGGGGTGGGGTAGAAGGAAGGGTCAGGAAACAGGAAAGAGAGAGAGCTGAATGGCGAGGCAGGTTTTAACATCATGGCTTGTTCAGGAGCTCGGGTCCTTTTTCCGTTTCTGGAAGCTTCGGAATTTGCCTTGGATGGCCAGGGCAGCCTTTTCGGTCTCGGGGGCGTTGAGGTCAATGTCTATCTCCTCTTCTTCTGTATCCACTTTCTTAGTGGTGGCCGCTTTATCTGCAAGAAGGACAAGCAGACGGAATCATCACAAAAGGTAAAGATAAAGGTCCCCCCCCAATCGCACACATGCACGCTTATATATACTCTCTCTCTCTCTCTCTCTCTCTCTCTCTCTCTCTCTCTCTCTCTGTGTGTGTGTGTGTGTGTGTGTGTGTGTGTGTGTTAGAGAGAGAGAGAGAGAGAGATGAATGATGACTTAAAAGCTTTTAAAAGTACAGAAAACTTCCAAATGACTGAGGGAAGAACACTTCAAATGCCAGTGCATTATCCTTTTTTATATATGGGAAGCAGAAGGAGCGGAGGAGGGTATATGAAATCCAAAGAAATTAATGAATTAAATACAAAATTCAGCTATTTTTTAAAACGGACTTGCACAACACTGGCTCTTCGGCTTGAGAGGCTGAGGAAAGAACCTTGCTGAGTCTCTCTCCATTAAAAAAAAACCAAACCAAAACCAAATCTCCTGACGATGGGGGAAAAGTAGGGGTCACTTTCCCTTAACAACCCCTGGCAGCCACCCTCTGTCGTAAGTGTGTGTGTGTGTGTGGGGGGGGGGGGAAACAATGGCAGAAAAGTTACCATGCTTCCTGCCACTGCCCATTGAGGGCAGGGGAGCTCTTAAGATAGGCATGTCCAAACGTTGGCCCTCCAGATGTTTTGGACCACAACACCCACAGTCCTTTGCCATTGGAAATACAGCCTTGGAATTCTGGGAGTTGTGGTCCAAAACATCAGGAGGGCCGAAGTTTGGACATGCCTGTCTTAAGAGGTTCATGTTGGCTGCCTCTCTCCCGGTATGAAGAACTGACAGCAGCATCGATAGATAATGATGCTGAGTGTGTAATGCACCGAAACAGACACACTGAAATCTAAGCGCAAAGGTGAAACCAGCTTCCTTTCATTTTCCCATTCCGCTTGGCTTCCCTATATAATAATTATGGTGACAAGAATCTGTAGGATAACAGCACAGGGAAAATGGAATTTGCTCAGGTTCTAGAGAAAGGCAAAACGCTGGATCCTCTGCCGTGAGAGCGAGCCCACTTTCTGCTTCCCGCCTGCCTTTGGCAATAAGGAGGCAGAAAGTGTATATTTATAAACACCCTTTACAGTCTGTAAAATGTGAGGAAACCCTCCCACCCAACTTTTAAAAGACCCTTAAAGACATTGCCTTACAGGGAGGCCATTTTTGGCAACCCTGTTTGATATGTCTTCTGCTGCTCTAGAAGTGTATATGCCCGGTGCCGCATTTTCTGCCTCTTGATGTACTGAATCATGTTGTGCTTTATTTTATTTATATGTATTGTGGTTTTAGTTGAACATAAATTGCCCAGACCAGTGCCTGATCTGGGAAACCTGAGATAGTATTATGGGAGCTGATCCATCTTGCAAAAGGATGTGCATATTTTCTTTGTATGCATTACCTGTTTCCTCCTTTTCCTGTCATGGAATACATGTTGCAATGTTTTTATATCCATGCTTGGTTTATTCTGGCATACCCATGGAGCTAAAATCACGGGGTTTTGAGGAGATCAACCTACTCATATGTGAAGACCATCTCCATCTCTCAAATTTAGGATAAAAATTCCAGAATCCCCCACCCCACCCCCAAAAAAGTAGGACTGTCACTAACTCAAATCTTTGATTTGGTTTCCAGATTGGTGCAGTGGAAACAACACCAAAATCTCCCTGGTTTCTGGGCAGAAGTCAGTGTGCTTCGGACGAAGGCAAGAGTGGACACCTTGTTAGAAGCAGGTAAATGAACCTTTAACAGGAGCTTGCCTCCG
Source organism: Phrynocephalus guinanensis (assembly GCA_037367245.1). Lineage (NCBI taxonomy): Eukaryota > Metazoa > Chordata > Lepidosauria > Squamata > Agamidae > Phrynocephalus > Phrynocephalus guinanensis. The sequence continues at coordinate 11,651,746 of CM074754.1, read as the reverse complement.
TCTACAAATTGTCTTAGGCCCTTTGTACACGATCCCTAAACTCCGCTGCAAATGGCTCCCAGCTCCGGAGCTTAACATTGTTTCCCCACCAGCTCCAGAGTTTACAGATAATTAAGTGCGACCACGCCCACCTAAGCGCGTCCCAGCGCACTTTTCAGGTACCTGCTCTCTGGAGGTGAAAATTCCTGATGCGGATATAACGTAGTGACTGCCAGGCTCTCCTTGCTTCTGTTTGTTCTTTTTTTGCCCCCCGCCCCTTTAAGAGATCTGAATGCAGTGCCAGGACGGCAGAATGGAGGTGAGCGGCATTCTTTTCTTCCTTTTTTCTCCATCCCCTCACGCAGCCAGCAGCCAGGGGTGCAGAGGGGGTGGGAACGCAGGAACAGCGACAAACCCCTAAGATCTCTGGTCCGAATTTAAGTGGCCAGCGGATCTTAGGGGTCGTGTGAAAAGGCCCTTACTTTTGTTTTTTTGCCTCTGGAGGTGGCTTCGTGTACATGTTTGGTATGCCTTCTTTGCATCTGGAGGTGGCTTTGGGTACATGCTTGATTCCTTAGACACCCTCTTGAAAGGTTTGTGTGTCTTGAGTGAAAAACGTGGTAAAAAGAGGAAAAGTTCATTAAGGCATAATCAGTTCCTAAATCTCAGACTTGGGTTGATTATTCTCTTCCCTTTCATGACACAGGGAGCTGCCTGTGGTGCTGAAAGCTGAAGTCTCTCTCTCTCTCTCTCTCTCTCTCTCTCTCTCTCTTTCTCATCCCGTACATGATGATAGAAAAGATAAAGAGTGTGCATTGTCTCCCAGAGCCTTACACTTGATGCTCTTTTTGAATTCCTTCGCGGCTGCCTTTCTGAGCTTCTGATTTCGGGGCCGCCGTCTCCATTTGGACTAAGGCCTCAGCCAAGATACGCCAGCTCTCTACTTCTTCTCTAACCCACCCGGCTGGTGCCCCTTTACGCCCTCTCTTTGGGTATCCAAACACAGCACCCCAGTTATAACCACAGGGAAGTGCATTAGGACGGATCAAGGGATGGGTTTCATCCTTCCGCTCAGCATCTGGCGTGACTGTCAGGGGACAATGCCAGCAGCTGCAGAGTACCCTTCTCTCCTCAACCCTTGCCTCTCTCTTCCCCTACCCCCCCCCCCCCACACACAACCCTCCCTATGTCCTTCATGATGCCAGCCACTCACAGCTTCCTCTGACGGCTCTCTCTTGTTAGAGCAATTTGCCCAAGTGGCATTGAGTGCCCCGGGTCGGATCTTGTCCATCTGCATTTCCGTCATTAGTGGAACAGCCGGATTCTTTTTAACGAGGGCTTTGGGAAGCCGGGAAGCCCACATGGACCAGATTGGGAGGATATTGAAGAAGAAACACATCCTGCCAGGCGTTTCTAAGAGACTGTGCAGACCCAAGGACGTGGGGGTTCAGAATCAACCCTTGGGGAAGCTGGGGTAGCGTGCAAGCTTGTATATTTATTTATTTCTCCAATTTCTGTACTGCTCCAAATTAATGCTGAAACACTGCCCTGCGAAGCTTACGATTCTTCTCTTCCTGGTGAGACAGTATATTCGTGGTCCTCCACTCACCTTTCTCCTCCTGACCGGGAACTTCGCTTGGGGACGGTGACTTACTGGAACTCAGCTGCAGAGAGGAAAATTTGGGGGGGGGGGGGCAGGAGAGAAAAGCGGGCTCGTTAGAACAGGCGGCCTTCGTTTGCCTCCGAGCTTTCATTCAGACGTCACCACGTCCACCATGTCAGAAACCTCCCTCCAACAAAATGTTGCAGCATGCTTCTGCTCATAATTCTGTACTGCATGCACACTTTTATGCCCCCGCCCCCGAAACGGGTGCTTAGCTTTTTGTGCTAACTGAGCTTGCTCAGTCTTCAAGCTCCCATTTTTTTTCCAGGTGGTAGTAGGGTTTATCTTAATTCCACCCCCAAGAAAAGAATATGGCCCTTTCTTCTTTAAAAAGCATTCCCCCCCCCCACATCTGAGCATTTACACAGTATCCGAAGTGCTAAATCCCCAGCAAATGTCTGGTTATACCTCATAGGCAACTTTGTGCCGTGTTTTTATGGAACGGTTTTGGGGTATGGAACTCACTCCCTGCCCACCTGGCAGCCTTTTTCCTGGAAGTTAGCAGTGAATTTCCAAAGAGGCCGTGGCGACAGTCTGTTTCTGCTTAAGAAGAAGAGGAAGCGCAACGGCGCATTGGGGAAACGGACGGACTCCAGCCACTGTCCGCTTTGGTGGACTGCAATGCGTTTTCTCCAACCCTCCCATGAGGTCAGACAATAGTTGAGGATCCTCACTTATGCTTCGCCAAAATGCACGGAGAAAGGACAGCGGCTGACCTGCATGAAGACACCTGTGCTCAAACAGGTCCAGGGGCAAACATAGGAATCGTTTTTATCCACAGAAAAAGAACATCAGTGTCTCTCCCTCGAGGGGGTGGTGGCCGTCGGTCAGCTGCATTGCCTGCTGACAATGTTCAGAGGCATCTTACCATCAATAATGGACAGCTTCATGCTCCTTGATCTCTTTATGGTTTTGTATCTTTAATTCAGTTGGAGTTTTAGCTACTTCGTATGCTGCCTGCAGTAGGTTTTGCTGGCAGGTTTCCTGAGTCTGACTATCACAAGGAAAAATATTTAAACGGGAAGAAACTTGTCTCTGTCCCGCAGTGTGGAGAGCGGAGGGGATGGGAAAGGCCGGAGATGTGTACACTCGAGGCAAGAAGTGTGAGGTTGTGTTGCATGAAAGGGGGTGTCCCGCACCCCTGTGCTGTCCTGACGAGCTCTTTAGCCTGGCCCGAATATGATCGTGTCAAGCACAACAGAGTAGAATAGGGAGAAGGGAAACAAAGAGGCGGCAAGTCTGTGAAGATTCTCAGTCTTCTCAACAGAAAGATGGCCCAACATAGGAGGGGCAACAGCTCAGTACCAGAATCAGCAGCACACCTCCATTTGAAGGACAAAGGGCACTCTTCCAAAGATGAGGATGTACACATATTAGACAAAGAAGAGAGGTGGCTTGAGAGAGGAGTAAGGGAAGCCATTCATGTGAGCATCGGAACCCCCTCCCTCAATAGAGGTGGCGGCCGCAGGCACAGTCTATCTGCTACTTATCAGGGTGTGCTTTCCAAAGTACCCAGATAAATCCAAAAGCCTTCACCACCAAGGCCATAGCTAACGACCCATTCTTGATAGGTTTCAGCACCTTAGGCCATTGTTCACCTTAAGGCTAGGGATACTATTGTCTCCCTAACGAGCCTATTCAGGCCATTGTCCCTCTTATGAGCCTAATTCTGACCAGGGTGACAAGAGGTCAAAGCGGACTATAAGATGGAGGACTCGCACTAGCTGTATTCAGACTGACGGAGCTGTTTGGATGAGCAGTGAAACATTTCTATCTCTCAAAAAAAGAAGTCCAGTTGCCATGACTCAACATCCAGATAAAGAGGCGGCAAGCAACACAACTCTCCATGGGAATTGCCCCGTGCAAGGATCATGGTGGTGGAAAGCATTTGCGTGTGTGCATACATCTGTGCCTTCGGGGGGGGGGGGCGAACAGAAGTCGCAGCAATGCAGCATCTGGTGCTTTATTATACCCTCGTGGGTGATTACATTGGAAAGCTGTGATTAAGCCCCTGCTATGCAAACCTCAGCAGTCCTGCCGGGAAGTGCAGTGGGAGAGAGACAGGAGGGAGAACTGTTAGCAAGTGGATTGGCAAGCAAAACGGTGTGGAGATGATGCCGGTGGGTCTGGGAAAACAGGTTTCCTGCGTTGGCGGGGAGATTGGAACCCTGTTGAGCCTTGCAGAGAGGTCGACTCAAGCTCCGAGCCCATGTAACTGCTATTATTGTTGTTGTTGTTGTTATCGTTCATGTCATTGGTTGAAATTCACCGGCCACAAGGTTTTGGACTCAAGCCTCCATCATCCTTACACGTCACTCATGGGGGAAACCAACATACATCAACCACTAGAGCATCCTGGGCGTCCCACCCTCACGGTCAGGAAATCATTTGTGACAGGTACGAACAGGTCGTAAGCTTCCAGAGGTGCTTGGACTCCGAATCCCATCATTGGGGGATGAGGGGCTGTGTTGGCGGAAGCCGTTACGAGCTGGGCCCCAATGACCTCCAAAGGTTCCCCCTGACACCGGGCACACAGAGGAGGAGATTCTCCAGAGAAGAAGGCAGTAGTAAAAGATAGATCAGCTCAGTCGAGGAACCCACGGCTTCAGGTTTGCAAGACCTGAGTCGGGCAGTTCAGTGACAGGACCTTTTGGGGTTCACCAATTTGTGGGTAACCACACATCTGGGGCGACATCCTAGCCCTTCACCACAACCAGGAAAGTACCCAAAGACGATGAAGCTATGTCTTGTCTACGCCCGCTGTGGCTCCCTGGAGTTGTCCCCCTAGCATCATCCCAGAAGCAGGAGGAAAGCCATGGGCCAAACCTGGAAGGTTTTACGTCTGAATTAGCAGGGCCTGGCAAGGGCACCACAGAGCTCCATTGCACTACAGCCCCTTGGGAGGGACCAGACCCGATGATGACACATTGCATTTGTCTGGATTTCGGTGACTGCGGGCCAGCAGGGAGACATGATGGGTTCTGTGGCATACAGGGGGAAAGATCTTTAACCTTCCTCTCCCTGTGGTTCAATTCTCATAAATACCTCCCTCCCCACCCCCTAAAGCTGCTCTTTGTCCCGAAAAAGGATGTCCTCTTTTGTAACGTTTATTCCACGCTGGGTTCCAAACCCAATCGTACGATGTTGAGTTTGGGTTTTTTATTTTTTTTGAGGGGAAAGATTCGACATCAAATGCTCTTCAGCCACGATTCCAACCCTTTCCTGCCCTCCTGCAACACCTTTTTAATAACAAAAACTCGGGAGGGGGGTGACGACGCTTAGACGTATTCGATGCATCCATGCGCCCACTTATTTATTTATCTGGCAAATGTGCTTTCAGCTGCCTCCAGCTGCCTGGAACGGCTTGGGTGTGTTCCACTACAAATAACCATCATCCCCAGCTGCCGCAAGGCAAGCCGTCCTCTGACAAAGGCCTCCCGTAGGCATTGGCTATCAAAGAACGGCTATGCCCCTCATTCCTAACTAAGGAGAACAGCTGCATGCTGGTTCCCTCAGCTCAAGCAGCGACGTTCTACAAGTCCCGGGAATGCTTTTTTTGGAGAAAATGAAAAAAATCCCAGGGGCTAAGCTGGCTTCCCTGCCATCTGAGTCAACAGGGACGTTGGAATGGCATCCCGGCTTGTCTCTGGGGAGGAGATAAAGCTCAGAAGGAAACCCCCCCCCCCCAATATAAACCAGGTGTGACAGATATCTGTGATTCCAGATGAATGTGATCAGGATTCTCTCTCTCTCCCCCCTCCCCCTTGCCAAAAAAACTTTCTTTGGCACGGTCTCCCCAAGCGAATGCAACCCTGTGATCTCTCTTCTGTTTAATGCTCACTAGTTCCCTAAGCCGCTTAGCATGTCTCACTACCACTTGGCCCAGCCAACCCAATCTCATTATCATGCCAGGATCCCGTCCCTTGCCTCCTCAGTTGGCAACGAAAAGCCGGGAGCGGCCCAGCCAGATCAAGAGTGGCGGTGGGGGTGGGGGTGGGAGAAGAGAAGAATCAACCAGCCAGGATAAGGCCGAGTCAGAAATGTTGCTTGCTTCGAATCGTAAGACCTCGAATCTTGCAGCCAGCCAGGGTGGTTGCGAATGTGATCCAAACTGGCACTATCCCCTCAGCCAGCCTCCTGTTCTCTCTCTGTTTGCTGCCAACGTCAACAGACCCCCCCCTCCCCCATACCAGGAAACGAGAAAACAAACACAACTCCTTGTGACTTGCTTGGAAATGCAACGCCAGCGACGGCATCCAGGGAAATGTCTCCCTAACAAGATTCTCTAGAAAAGGCCAGCATGCTGGCAGCAGGGAAAGAGGAAGACCCCATTTAAGATGGACCGACTCCCTCAAGGAAACCACAGGCTGGAGTTTGCAAGTGCCGAGCACAGCACTTGGAGATCTCCCATCCATGGGGTCACAGCAATTTGAGGGCAACCTGATCAAGAAGAGAAGGACATACATAAGAACCTAAGAACAACCTTGCTGGAAGAGGCCACCACAGCCCATCCAGTCCAGCATCCTGTCTCACACAGCGGCTCACCATTGGCTTCAGGGTCTTCCCAAGCAGAGGTTTTCACCTGCTTACGATTCCCCGCAAATGGCATTGAGAGATATCCTGCCTCTCTCTCCAACCCGGAAGTTGTCCTTAGGCATCATCCATCACGATAGCCATGGAGACCCTTGTTCTCCATGAACTTGTCCAATCCTTTCTTCAAGCTGTCAAGGCGGACAGCGGTCCCCACTTCTTCTGGCAGGGAGTTCCACAGACCAGGGATCCTCTGGGTGAAAAAGGACTTCCTCTTATTTGTTTTGAGATCTAGCACCCAAATAACAACAACAACCCTAAACCAAACTAAAACACGTTGGGGGCCCCTAGCTATGCACATTTTAAGAAGCCCCCATATGACTCCCCTTCCAAGTGTATTGTTCTAAATGTTATATAAACACTTGACATTTAGGGTTTATATTAAAAAATGCATTTAGATATGCCATATTTAGCTAAAATCCTCTTCTTCACCTCTACTCTTCAATCAAGACCTGTATCCTGGATCAACAGGAACTAAATCTACAGGATTTACTATCCCTTAAAATACTCGATGGATGAGAAGAAATCAAATCCTTAAGACCCCTAATAAGATATTAAGGCCTAAAGATATTTGATGGCTCATATGATTTTAAAGGTTTAAGGTATTTGATAGGTAATAAAAAGTTAAGCCCAATACTGTAGTGCCCAGCCTTGAATATCCCCAGATATTCTTAGACTACAACTTCCAGAAATCCTGGCCAGCACAGCTAATGGTGAAGGCATTGGTGAGTTTTAGTCCAAGATTAAAGATGTACAAGTGGTGCCTTGTATAAAGGGATTAATTCATTCCAAATGAAATTATCTGAAGCAAATTTTCCTTTATACAAATTTCCCATAGGAATGCATTGAAAACAGAGTAACCCCTAATCGCGACTATTTTTATGTTGTACGGATTCGCCCCATAGACTATTCTGTTAAGCAAATTTCCCCTATCTCCAGAAATGATTTTACGTTATGCACACTGTTTGTTATACAAGGGTCCACTGTATTAATATCTTTACAGTAGGTTCCACTGTTTCCGGGGGGCATCCAAAGTGCTGAATGAAACATCGGTTCAGCACCTTGGAGAGCTCAGAATAAAACCAATACAGATTCAGCCCTATCCAAGATTTTCGAGTCACTAGCTGTTCCACTGGCCACAATGCAGAAGAGAATCAAAAGTATATCCTCCAAGGCGACCAAGGCAGGAATACAAGACAAAGAATTCCTGCCCGGTGGTTGTCTAAATTTCTCCACAAGTGTTGGAGTGCTTACCACCTCTCGAGGTCATGGATTCCATTGCTGTACAGCTTTAACAGTCAGGAAGTTTCCCCTGATATTCAACCAAGATCTGCCTTCTTGTGGCGCAGTGGTTAAATGCCTGTACTGCAGGTAAAACTGTGCTCACGACCTGGGCTCAATCCCCGGTAGCAGGCTCAAGGTTCACTCAGCCTTCCATCCTTCCGAGGTCGGTAAAATGAGTACCCAGCTTGCTGGGGGGGGCAATGTGTAGCCTGCACACTGTAATCAAAATTGTAAACCGCCCAGAGACTACTTGTAGTGGTATATGGGGCGGTATATAAGCAGAACACTTTGCTTTTTTCTTTTTTTGTAATTTGACCCCAGGGTTGCGTGTCCTGCATTCTGAGTTACTGTAATTGAAAACAGATCCTGCCTCTCGTTTTGTAGGAGAGCCTTTCAAATACAGTAGTACCTCAGATTGCAAAGTTAATCCATTCCTCGTGACGCTTTGTATCTAGAAATTTTTCATAATTTTCATAGTTTGATTTTTTTTTCATAATTTTCATAATTTGAAATGTTTCATAATTTCCATATATTCATAATTTGCCATCCAGATCCACAGCAGCTGTTGCTGACAGATGTTTTGTCCAGGTGGGACAGGCTGTCACGCTGGGAAAGCTTCCCTTCCGTTATGATGTACCTTTTTAAGCCAGGGAAAGCAAACACCTGCTTAGCTTTAAAAACAGGGGAAAAGGGAGAAAGGCAGGCGGGGTGAATTGAGAACAAGGGAGAGCAGATGGAGGATTGCCGGAAGGCAGAATGTATGGGGCGTGCAAAAAAAAAATATATTGGGCAGCAAGCCTTGGCATGAGAATCAGAGCATCACACACGGTTTTATTTTTCTCTGTACAATGCTGGAAGTATTTACACAGGGGGCTCTGAACACACGTCACGGAACACCTGAACCTTCTGGGGGATACTCGATGTATGCCAGGGATGGTGAGGAGCGGGGAGGAATGGTTTCAGGAACTGTCAGTTGGGGGGGCAACAGGCAGACCTCGTGGCCCTGTACAGGAATGAGAGAGAGGACTGATGAACCCGTGCCGGATTGAAGTCCGAACATCACAGATGCTCCCCGAGGCGCTGAACCTACAAAAGGCGTGAACACAACACGGTGCTCAAGAAGGCATCCAACACTCTCTCTCGCTCTCTCCTAAAAGTACATGTGGCCGAGGGAAGATGAAGGAAAGAAGGGAGCTGAGCTGGAGAGAATGAGGAGTCCTAAAGGAACACAGTCGTGCTTATTCCTTTGATTTCCAAACTAAAAGGGGTGGCAATGGTAGCTGATCGAGCCCAAATGATAAATAATGACAAAGAGGGCTTGGGGAGAGAGAGGAAAGTGAGAGTTGCAGAAGAAGGAAGGAAGGAAGGAAGGAAGGAAGGAAGGAAGGAAGGAAGGAAGGAGCTGATGATGGATAGAAGGAAGGAAGAGAAGGAAGGAATGGATAGATGATGGATGAATAGAAGGAAGGATGAGCTGATGATGAATAGAAGGAAGGAAGGAAGGAAGGAAGGAAGGAAGGAAGGAAGGAAGGAAGGAAGGAAGGAAGGAAGGAAGGAAGGAAGGAAGGAAGGAAGGAAGGAAGGAAGGAAGGAAGGAAGGAGCTGATGATGGATAGAAGGAAGGAAGAGAAGGAAGGAATGGATAGATGATGGATGAATAGAAGGAAGGAATGAGCTGATGATGAATAGAAGGAAGGAAGGAAGGAAGGAAGGAAGGAAGGAAGGAAGAGCTGATGATGGAAGGAAGGAAGGAAGGAAGGAGCTGATGATGGATAGGAAGGAAGGAAGGAAGGAAGGAAGGAAGGAAGGAAGGAGCTGATGATGGATAGAAGGAAGGAAGAGAAGGAAGGAATGGATAGATGATGGATGAATAGAAGGAAGGAATGAGCTGATGATGAATAGAAGGAAGAGGAAGAAGGAAGGAAGGAAGGAAGGAGCTGATGATGGATAGGAAGGAAGGAAGGAGCTGATGATGGACAGGAAGGAAGGAAGGAAGGAAGGAAGGAAGGAAAGAAGGAATGAGCTGATGATGGATAGAAGGAAGGAAGGAATGAACAAAAGAAAGAACAAAAGAAGGAAGGAACAAAGGAACAAAGGGAGGAAGTGTTTACAAAGAAAAAAAGAAATTATTCTTTGGGGGCAAGAAATTATTTTAAAAATACTCTCCACAAGGAGGACGGAGCTTGCTTCTTGCACATGGAGGGTTCACTGAGTGTTCCAGAAGGAAGGCCTGGAGTGGCTTTGATGAAAGAATGAAACCCATTAATAGCCACTGGTCAGGAACTTCCCAGACTGGACATTTTATTGGATCTCCTTTGTTAACGGATGCAAGGAGCTTTCTACTCCTGCCTCTGGAAGTGAATAGCATGTCATCATGGAGATGGATGCCGAGGGAGGAAAGAGAATCACAGAGAGCATCATGGACAGAGTGGCCACGGAGGTCCAGCCAGGTGATCCATCTCATCTCTGGAGGATCCCAAAAGAGCTGCAACAGACATGCTTCCCCCCCCCCCAACCACACTCCTCCAATGAGGACAGATTCTTTTCTTTCAAGTTAAAAAAAAAGGTCTCCTTTTGTTTTCCAAACCCATCCTTTGTTTTCAACTTCAGCTCCTTTCCACAAATAACTCCGGTGAGATCGTCTTTGTTCTTGTTCCGCCCCGGATTGTGTTTTTCCACTGGGTGACCTGCGGGGCTGCCTGCCTGCAGAACCAGCTGTTTTCTCTGGGTTTTTTTATCCCGTTCTCTTTCCTTCTCCTGGAGGCTGACAAAAAAAGCAGGACCCCTGGTGCGATAACAACAGCCTTCCCCCTGTAGCTATCAGTCAAGGGTGAGCAGACTGTGGAGATGGATGTCAAGGGATGCCAGGTGTAGAGACCTGGGGAAGGTGGAATGGCAGTTTCTCTCTCTCTCTCTCTCTCTCTCTCTCCTTCCTCTCTACCAGACTTTCCATAAGGAATCTTCTTCTCTTGACGTCTGTCTCACGTCTGCTGAGTACTGCAGCCAGGAAGCTGCCTAAGTAGCTCTCCTTAGACTGGCGGTGGGGTATAAGAGCCAGAAACCTAGGAAATATCTGTCCCTCCAAGTGACTGTGGGTCCAGGGTGGCCTTGGACAAGCTTCACCGTCCCAGGGCACCCCTGGAAGAAGGGAATAGGAAACCACTTCTGAGGATTCTCTGCTTGAAAGGGGTGGTGATGGCATCTGGCCTGGATGCCTTCAAGATGGGATTGGACAGATTCCTGGAGGAAAAGTCCATCACAGGCTACAAACCATGATGGAGGTGTGTCCTCTCCAGGCTTAAAACCAGGGTCCTTCAAGGGCCAGATGCAGGGGAGTGGGATCAGGAGACAGAGATCTAGTTGTCTTGTGCGCTCCCAGATGCATCTGGTGGGGCCACTGTGAGATCCAGGAAGCTGGACTCGATGGGCCTTTGGCCTGATCCAGCAGGGCTCTTCTTAGGTTCTTATGTTCTTATGTCCCCATGAGTCAAAACTGACCTGACAGCACATGGTTGTTTTTAGTAACAACGGCCAGGCCAGCTTAGATGGGATCAGCAATGTTGGGGGGCAGATGGGAATTTTAAACGTCTCCTTCCCCTGCCTTTTCTCCTTGCTCCAAAACTACTTATTAACCTCCCTGGGAGAACTAAACAATAGCACAATATATATAGTTCTCTCTCTCCCCCCCCCCTTGGAAGACAGGAGAGGATAATTTAGACTAGGAAAAATAATTCCGGTGTTGGGAACAGCGTGCCGAAGTAACTAGTGACAAGCAAAAGTTACATGTTGATAACTACCTTTGCTGCTTAAACACCTCCTAAGCACGACAGGTCTGCCATTCTTCCACAGCAACCCCGTCTCATATTCGGTTTCTCACACCTTAAGTTAGGCCCGGCTATGTCTGTGAACGTTCTCAGTCACCCAGGCGAGTTTATCTGGGAGCTGAGTCATGGCAACTGGACTCCTTTTTCTTGACTGAAACGTTTCGCCGCTCATTCCAAACCGCTTCGTCAATCCGGCTAACAGTTAGCCTCCAAACCCGGCCGAGGGCTGCCCTCGGGAGGAACAGAAAGCGTTGTGGGGATGCTGGGGCATGTAGTCCGACCCCGTCTAAGCAGTGCCGGCTTAAGGAAGGGGTCACCTGTAGGAGATCGTGCCCCGTTGGGCTGTTTCCCCCCCCTCCGAAAAGGCTAAGTTTTGCTTCTGCATTTGCTGTTGCTGAGGCAACGGCAAGCTCTCCCATAATCAGCTCCGTTGCATCTCTAGACATGTATGGCCAAGGAGAAAGAAAGAAGCAGCATATGCTGTACTAATCTCTCGAGGAAGACGAGACAAGAAAATAAGCTTCAGGGAGAAGTCAAGAAGCTTCTTTTCTCTGTTTTTCTCCCCAATAGGGATGAGATTAGCGCAGGGGAAAATATAAATACAGCATATCATTCCAGAAGATCTGGCGGTCGCAGTATTAAGCTACTCCCCTACTGGGAAGTGGAACAGGGACGGAAAAGGAAAGGAGAGAACAGGCTCTCAAGAAACACACACATCATTGACACGTTGCAAGGCAGAGCGGTCTTTTTCTTGTGTGTGTGTTTGTTGTAAACAGCATCCCAACAGCCAGACATTCAACGGGTGCAGCGCTTTCTCTCCTAGCAGTGAAAACATGGATAGTTCAGGGGTGAGGGATTTGACTCCCCCGCTTGGGAGAAGAACCAGCCTGGGCGGCCTTGGACAAGGTGGAAATTTCCATCGCGTGTTTGGGTCCTTCCTCTTTTCCTGCGGCTTCTAACTTTTCCCAGGACGATCGTCTTTTCCAAGGCATCGCGCCGTCTCAAGATGTGTCCAAAGTAGGACGCACCCATTTTCAACATGTTTGCCTCCAGAGAGAGTAGAGTGCAGGCTTGTTTTGATCTGGGACCCACTGGTTCTAACTACCTCCCCTTATTTCTGGATTGTCTACCCACTTTCCCCCGAACCATGGGATATATCTCTCTTCTTTACGTCAGGAGACATGACAGCAGCTCGTTTGACTTGGTTTCAGATTCCCTTCCTTTTACAGCAGTACAATTCGGCTGGTTTTTATGGGTACGATTTGTCTGAAATTTTTTAATTTTATTGTTTTTGTGTGTTTTTACTAGAGACGTACTCTGTGGACCGAAGCGCACTGCAGATGGGAACGGATTCAAAGCAAACATCGGCCTTTAAGCACATCCAGCGCCCAACTTGGCTGTTCCCCAGCAGCTCAAGAAATTTAAAACACAGCCCTCCCTTTTCTGCTCAAATTCAGGACAATCTCTTTATTTCAAACGTATTGGCCCACATGGAGGGCCAAGCTGGGATATGCAAGCATGGCCAGGAATTTGATCCCACTGCTGGGTTCTTCTTATTTTTTTCTGCCACGATCAGCCTTTTCTCCTCCTTTCATTTCCAAAACCTCCCCCTGCCGTGTGTTGAACCCAACACATCCCCCCCCCAATTGTGTGTCTGTTTGTGTGTTTTCTGCGGTGCTTCCAAGCCTCTGACAAACCGCAGAGGCAGCCGATCAACAAAACCCGAAACTTCAGGCAGTTCAAATCCCCACTCAGCCGTGGAAACTCTCCTGGGTGGTGGTGGAGGGAACTGGTCAAACCACTCCTTAAATATCCCACCTTGGCAGCCCTACTAAGGTCACTCGAAGTCAATTCCACCTTGACGGCACAGAGCACCCAACACTGGAGAACAGGAGTTTATGAAGAAGGTGCTGATGGCAGACCTGGTCAGGTGACTGGCCACATGGCTCAGCACACAACTGGTACTTCATCAATTAGCAACCATGCATTTATCCCAACCCGTTAATTTAACTTACTTCCCCTGACAATCCCAGAGGGCCACGCTGTCCTAGGACTGGTGTGACCAAATCAGAATAGAGTGGTATCCATATTTCTCATCATCTTGGCGTTCTAATGTTCTCAGTGGAAGGACAGGCATAGGAATATTGCCTGCGTCCAGATTCAAAGATAAGAAAACCTCTTGTTTTTTTACTTCTCTTCCCAGTCTGTGGGTTGTGTTGATGCAGCCGTATGATGAACGGACAGGGTGAGATTCTCAGGTCTTGACAGCACATTGTTGTTGTTGTTCCATCGTTCAGTCGTGTCCGACTCTTCGTGACCCCATGGACCAGAGCTCGCCAGGCCTTCCTATCTTCCACTGCCTCCCGGAGTTTGGTCAAATCCATATCGGTTGCATCGATGACACCGTCCAACCATCTCATTCTCTGCCATCCTCTTTTCCTTTTGCCTTCCATTTTTCCCAACATCAGGGACTTTCCCAAGGACTCCTCTCAACTCCTCATGAGGTGGCCAGTGTACTGGAGCCTCAGCTTCAAAATCTGTCCTTCCAGTGAACATTCGGGGTTGATTTCTTTCAGGATGGATAGGTTTGATCTCCTTGCAGTCCAGGGGACTCTCAAGGCTGCCTGGCCTGACAGCACATTAATTAGCATTTATTGTTAATGGCTATTGGCACTCCTTGGACTCCAGAACCTTCGGAATACAGGGCACCTGGCCGTTCAAATTCTATAAGGACACAAGAACGAAGTACACTAGAGGACTTTTTTCCTATTCATAGTGATGTCACGCTCAAAGCAAGATCAACCACCAAGAGGCTTCTCATAGACAGCTTCAGAAACAGAGCAGCAAATCTGCCCAGGAGGAACCGTGGCTCTTGTCATCACAGGGCACGCAAGGAGGACTCCCCAAGGGGTTGTCAGTGGAGGAAAAATGTAGGGTGGATGTTTGAGAGCCTAAAACAATCCCCAATCATTCAGGGTTGTCGTTTCTTCACACAAATAACTTCAGGATCACATCAATGGCTCTGTAAGTCACTGCACCGCCCCTTTAAATAATCTGCAATGTCAATAGATGGGCGGGGCCCTGCAGTCACCTGACTCCTTGGGGGGACTATAAAAGCAACAGAGGACCAAGGTCCTTTCCTGGAGCAACCTCTGCTTTCTTTGGGTGCTCTCCGTGGTCCTGAAGAGGCAAACTGGATCTACCTCCCTCCCTCCTTCCAAATAAATCTCTTTCAAGGTCAGTCCCCTCTAGGCTTAATTAAAAACGAGAACAGGCCTTTGTCCAAACCTCTGTTGAGGGAGGAGAGAAGACGCCAAAAGGAAAGTTTTGAATAATAGGATGGTATAAATAGGCCCATTAATATTCCACTGCTAGCCCAAGGGGTCACAACAGAAGAAGTATTAAATGCAGCACCAAGGTGGATATAAAGCACGCTGCTGGTGCACCTCGGGATAGAACAGGCAGTGCATTAAATTGCTGGACGGCAGAGTTTAAAAGCAAAGGAGAAGCCAGCGGTAAACCATCTTCCTCCTCCTTTAACTTAATCCACACCAGAATGGACAAAATTTGATCCTGGAGGTGTTGTGTTACTACACCCAGCCATGCTGGGTGTGAAAGCAGGAGAGTAAAGAAAGTAGACAGGAGGGGGGAGGGGGAAGAAATCGATCCTTTTGAAATGTGGTGCTGGAGGAGAGCTTTGCAAAAGTCAAAACAAGTAGGTCTGAGGTCAAATCCAGCCTAAACTTCAAAAGATCCCTCGGTGCTTTGTAGACGACAGCAAAACATTTGACTAGCTGGATCAGGAGCCACTATGATTTGGTTTGGAAGAAAAGGATGCAATTCGGCCCTTGATTGCCCTGTGTGTTGTGGACAAGAAGGGTGGTGTTCTGTTTTTGTTTACATTTTAGGAGCAGTTTTGTTTTTGCCCAAAAAAGAGAAGAATCAGTTTGCAAATCAAGAGTTATGCTCTTGCCAGTGGGTTCGAATCTTTGCTCAGGCCAGGCAGAGTATAACATTCCCCAACCAGCAGAGAAGTGACTGTAGGATGGCTTCCTGGATCCCAAAGGAAAACCAAATGCTCTAACCACTGTGCGGCCCTGCTCCCGTCAGAGCCTGGTGGCTCTCTAAGCTCCCTGCCAACACTAATCCAGTCAAAGTGAGGCAGCCTTTCCAATCACTGGAAGCTGGGACAGGGACTTCGTTAACAGGATTACAAACACACACGTAGCAAGCAATTGCATCTGTATACAACGCACGGCCCAAACCATCACCTGAGCTCCCCGCACTACGATGAATTACAAGCCCTCCCTGCTGTTGAAAACAGCCTTTCCGCTCATCCTGGAGAGCACCTGGTGCTGCCTAGCAGTGATCTTTGCCAAGCGATCCAACGCCGAGGGATGGTTTTGGTAGTGGAAAAGTTACTGCTCACGTCCGGGTCACACCTCCAGCCTGAGAGTTAGCAAGGGCTGCTCCACAGGGACAATTCTTCCTCTTCCATCTTGTTTTTTAAAAAAAAGATATTTCTTCTCCGTCCGGCCGCCACCAGACGAGCGCCACTCGCCCTAGGCAACCAACCGGCGAACAGCCCAGGGGCTTTAGCACTTGCTCTGCTGAAATCAGGGTTCTATGAAGGCCCTGCAGCTTTAGGGAATGTATCCCCTCTCCGGCAACTCACAAAATGCCGAAAGGGCGTCAAGGAAGCTGGAAACAGCTGGGTTATTTTTTTTAAAAAAATCATCGGCGTCCATCTGGGCTCCTCTTCAGTGTCCAAAATACCGACTCTGTCTTCCTTGACTCCCTCCTCCAAAGCAATTAGCCACGATTAAGAGAATCCGCCCGGCCTTGCTCACGCCTAAATGGCTCTTGTCAGTCCTGCTTAGGCACAAACCCGCTTTGATGGCTCTTCCCAGGAGTTGGATCCTTCCACGCATCAACCCGGGCCGAGGGGTTTGCAGCCGGGCTGAGCGAAACGTTGGCACCATTGCGCTTGGGCAAACCCTCTCCTTCCCCACAACTCCGCAACACCCACCCCCCTGGGGGAGGGGTAGAATTTCTGCACCAAATGCTGGGAAAGCTTGAGCTTTGCGGCCCCAGGCGGCACCACGGACTGTCCTGATGCAGAGCCAAACCGCCTCCGGTTTCTTCCCAAAGAATGCTTCTGCAAAGGCCCTAAACCGACTCTGGGATCGTTTCAAAGTGCTGGTTTTACCGAACCTCTCAAGCCCTAAATGGCTTGGATCCAAGCTATCTCAACGAATGCCTCACCTTTCACGAGCTTGCTTAAAGTGTTCAGATCCTTGGGGTGGGGGTGGGGGGTGGGGAGGCCTTTCTCCCAGCCCTACCACCTTCAGAGGTCTGGGAGAAGGCCTTCTCTGTGCCTGCTCCTTCCAGACTTTGGAACTCCCTGCCACTGGAAGCCAGGCTGGGTTCGGTCTTTGTTGACCTTTCTCAAGGAGGTCAAGAGCTCACTCACTTCAGCCCCTGGCTGCCTGGCTGCCTGGAAGTGTGTGAGTGTGTCCCTCTCTCTCTCTCTCTCTCTCTCTCTCTCTCTCTCTCTCTCTCTGTGTGTGTGTGTGTCTGTGTGTGTGTGTAGGGGGAGTTTAACTGCATTGTTGCCTCTCGTTGCTTCAAACTCGTTCTGCATATTGCTTTAGTTTACCATTGCTCAGAGTGGAACTCGTTTCTTCCATTTTCACATAGTATATATTTTTTCCTGATGGTGTATCTGTTTTGTGTGTTTTCTGCGGGGCTTCCGACCCTTTGGCAAACAGCAGAGGCAGCTTGCTTGGACCGATAAAAACAAAATCCGAAACCTTCGTGGCGGGTTTAGGTCACAAGACAGATCTAAGTCTTCACAAGGTGATGAGAAACAGAAAAAAAAAAGATTTGCCAGTTGGTTGGGGTATAAAAATAACCATGGGCCATCAAGTCAATTCCGACGTACGGGGACCCTTTTCAAGGTTTTCCAGGCAGAGAATACTCAGAAATAGTGTTACCTCTCCCTTCTACCGGGGGTGCCCTGGGACTGTGTGCCGCTGGCCCCAGGCCACCCAGGCTGGCTGTTCTCCCAGGGCGGGAATCGAACTCCCGGTCTCTAATAGAGACATTTGAGTCAGTATGCAGAGAGAAAGAGGAGGCCAACTTCACGGGTGTGTTTGGTGGGACACAGGAGAGGTCCTTCTCTACTTCTACTTCCCAGACTCTGGAACTCCCTCCCACTGGAAACCAGGCCGGAGCCCATCTCTGCTGTCCTTGTGTAAGTAGGTGAAAACTTTTCTCTTCGGGCCTGCCTTTCCTTTGTGGTAAAAGGTAAAGGTAACCTCTCCCCCCCCACCCGCACATGCGTGTTAGCTGTGTCCAACTCTAGGGGCGGTGCTCATCTCCGTATTCAAGCCAAAGAGCCAGTGTTGTGCAAGTCCGTGTCCACGTGGCCGGCATGGCTGCCATTTCCTTTGTGATGGGGAGCCTATTTGGAAATACAGAATGTGGTGCCTTGAGTTTAAACACCTTTCTGGTATTGGGTTTTATTTGCCCTTTTAAATATGCATAGAATGCTTCTTAAACATGTGTCCCTGTTTTTAGCTTTCAAAAGATTTTTCTTTTAATGTGGTCAGCCGTCTCGGGCTGTTTTTAAGGAAGAAGGTGGGGTAAAAAATATTTAAAATAAAATAAAATATATATATCGTGAGACAGGCAGGTTTTGCATCCCGTAGAATGCAAGTCTTATGCGCGACATTAACCTACACAATTTTCTCTAGGGCTGATAACCGAATGCAGAATCTGGCTTCTTCCATTGGAACATTTGCTTTAAAAGATCTCCCCCCCCCCGTCTCTCCTGGTTTCTCCACATAATTCTGGGATTCCCTTTCCCCTCAAACTGTTCTGTTATTTTTCTGCACCAACAGACAATCGTCCCAGTCGCAGATGGTGGCCAACGCCAAAAAAAATCTCCCTCACCCACATAAACCCTAAATTTAGAAGACAGACAGACAGACACCCACTCCTGTGCATGTCTTTCTGACCAGGTTTACACTGCTTTTCACACTATTTCTTGCTGGCTTTATTTTATTGGATGCCTATGCCACCCCATCAAATGCCATGCCCTCTTTTGGGGTGGTTGGGGTTTACCGTATATACAGATGCAAAAACACACACATAAAACAATTTTTAAAAAGAACCATGAACAGCAACGCAAACGAAACAAAAACCCAAAATGGCACCGGCAGCAATGCCCCCCACAAACGGCAGGACAGGAAGCTTGTAGCCGCACAACACAAGGCGCTAGTCCTCATGAACACTCCCCTCTCTTTCCACACACACAAATCCTGAAATCTTTCTCACTCAGAAATTCAGAACAGGGGCTCTCTGCTGGTCTGCATCTACGGAGATGCTACGGGTTGTTGTTGATTTTTGGACGCCGCGGTGACAGCGCTCTCTCTCTCATAGATTACACAATTAAACAGCAGCTGTCTGTCTGTCTGTCTGTCTGTCTGTCTGTCTGTCTGTCTGTCTGTCTGTCTCACTGTCTCTCTGTCTGTTCGTCTATCTTGGATCCCCAGACATCTCTCCCCACCATCACCACCACCACCACCACCCACCACCGCCCCATCCGGATCGGTCCCCACCGCCGCGGATCCTGTGTTGACATCACCACTGCGCAAGACTGCTGCTCAGCCGTGGTCCTACCCCCCCCACCCCGGGGAATTGCTGGAGAAAGAGGGGGGGGGTCGTGGGAAGGGGGGGGTTACTTCGGGAGAGCACCCACCGACCACTAACCACTGACCACCACCACCTCGGTGGAGAAGGAGCGAGGGAGAGCCCTCCCCTTCGCCAACTCCCCACCCCATCGTCCGGATCCCCTCCATCCTTGATCGGATCTCCGCTCCCCACCGAATATATATATATATATATTTAATATATATATATACATGTCTATTCATCGCCCCCCCCCCCCCTCCTCACCTTGCTCATGACGCCTGCCTGGCCAAACGCTCCTCCAACAAGAAAGGGACGGAACGGGGAAGATCCGCTGCCTTTGCGCTCATTCACACGTGCACGGCTGCCTCTCTCTCTCTTCCCTCCTTTAGCATATGGAGAGAGCGAGGACAGATGCGCGTCGAGCGAGCCCCGGCCGAGGGACTCAAACGATGCCCGGCACTTGGAGTGGCAGCTCCGGGGCAGCCAATGAGGAGGCGTTTTTGCTGCATTTGCGAAAGGGGGGGGGCGGCGGCGGCCACAGACACGTGGGGGGGGGGGAGAAGAGGAGGAGGAGGGGGAGGAATGGGGGGGGTTAGCGAGGATGCTTGTAGGATGATGACCTCCCAGCAGGAGTCTTGGTAGGGTTCCCCCCCCCCCCTCCTGATGCATTTTATTCTCCCGTTCTCCCTTCCCTTCGGGAACTACAGATCCCAGAATCCAGGGGAACCTGGGAGGTGTCGTCCAAAATGGGGCGGGGTCGGGTGGAAAAGAGAAGCCTGCTCCTGCACGCCATCCTAAGATCTGTCTGAGGAGTGAGCTATGGGCGGTAGGGGGTTCTATTCCCCTCTTGCGCTGGATGATCCTAGGACCTCTCCTAACTTCGCATTTTTAAGATCATTACCGGCTGCATGGCTCAGTGGTTTAAGTCTTTGGCTGTGGAGCCAGAGGTTCCTCCTTGACTGGGGCCCGATTGGATGCCCCATGGGGTCCCTTTTTTCAGCTCTGGTCCTTCTAAGATTATTATTATCATCAGGACAGGGATGGTTGAAGCCAACAGTCTTTGGTTGGCCTCCCCAGATTCTCTTTTTTTGGAGGAAGAGAAGAGACTTGTGTCCCCTGGAACTCTGCACTGGCAATAGCCTTTGAAAGAGGCCACGCGGTCCTTTCTTCAACAGCCGAGCTCAAGAGTTGCAGACTCCGGGAGCTGGTGTGGCTTCCTCGACTAATAAGCCAACCCACCTCATGGTAGCCCTTCCTCCTTCCCTACTAATTTCCACATGGCTTTTCTGTTTTCTCATGACTGGCCCAAAGCAGGAGGGTGGGGTGGGGGGAAACACATACAGCATCAGAAACTTGTTGAACTAATACCGACATTTCAAAACTGGGGGTGGACTTCTAACTATTTCCTTTCTGGTAGTCTGTTCGGATTGAGGGGGCAGGCAGGGAGAGGTGTCAGAAAACTCATCACTACACACACACTCGAGAGAACACACACATGTACATCGTCTGTATCCATTCTGCTTTTGTGAAAAGTCGTCTCTCTGTCTGTCTGTCTCTCTCTCTCTCTCTCTCTCTCTCTCTCTCTCTCATCTCTTTTTGGAACTAATATATAATAATCAGGTGCCATCAAGTCAATTCTGATCCATGACGAATCTCTCCAGAGTTTCCTAGGTACAGAATGTTTAGAAGTTCAGAAGTTCGCACAGATAAGACTAGATTTTTCATCTAAAATGGTGGGCCGTCTTATCCACGGAAGTAAGCCGAGGAGAGAACTGCGCGGTTGCGAAGCGGTAATGGTGGATTGTCAAAGTGGGTGTTTTCTTATACGCGGGAGCATCTTATAAGCGGGGGGGGGGGAGTATAAAATTATACCCCAGAGCACAGAGAGAACTCCTAGTTCCCTGAGCTCCTTGCCCTCTGAAGATGGCGGCCGCAGAATCTGGCAAAACGTCGGGAAGAAAAACTTCCAGAACGTGGCCAAACAGCCCGAAAAACTCACAACAGCGATCAGATCCTGGCCATGAAAGCCTTCGAGAATACCTCTATATTTATTTATTTATTTATTTATTTATTTATTTATTTAGAATATTTTCACCCCGCCTTTCTCCTTGGCCAAGGACCCAAGGCGGCTTACAATACTGAGGGACAATATACAACCCAGAATGTAATAGAATACATAATAAAATAAAACATAATAAAATAGTGGCAGTTTATTATTCTTTGTCTTCTGGATGTAGCTTTGGGACTGTGCAGCTTGCCTACGGCCATCCCAATTATTTCCTCCCCTGATGTGGCCTCCGGCAGTGCAGTCCAGAGTATTCACACCCCTGGAGGCAATCGGTACATAAGACTGCAGTTTGACAGGCTAAAACAACGATAGACCAAGTGCCGGCCCTAACCTTAGGCAGGGTGAGGTAGGTTTGCCTTGCGCTACATTTTTTCCCTGAGAGACAGCCATGAAAATGCAGCAGGCGACTGCTGATTCTATTTATTATTTCACCTCCAGGAAGATGGAGAAATGTTTATGGGTTTTTAAATTTAAAAAAAATTGTTTGCAAGTAATTTCCCCCAGGTTTGGATATTAGGTGAGTTTGCGTTGGAGACCTTTGCTAAAACCCCTTAAGCTGGCTATGGATGGGCAGATGTCTGGAATCAATTTGTTTGTTGAATTCGTACTCCCAAGATTTCCTGATCAGAACCGGACACAAAATAAACACGCATACGGCAAATTAAGGAACGTGGGTGTCCCCGAGCACACACAGACCCATGCAGGAAATGGTGATCCATGCTCGAGAACCCAGCTTGCAAATCCGTTCACACACAAAATTTTTGGTTTTCCTTCTGCACATTCTTATCCGGCCATATAGTTGAAGGGGAGTAAAGTTGTTGAGAATCGCCGGGAATAAGAAACACTTTACTGACTTGGTGCAAAAATAAATAAATAAATAAATAAATAAATAAATAAATAAATAAATAAATGCTCAAGCCCTGCCATAAATCCCTTTCCTGCTTCCATTTCCACACATAAGTGTCTGTGACCAAGTCACAGTGTTTACAACCGAACGCTGTATAAGAGGTCTGAACTCTCTCTGAGCCCAGACTCCCTCTTGGATTTTTGTTGCAGGGATTAAGAAATAAAGGGGGAGGAGGAAGAGAGAGAGAGAGAGAGAGAGCCCAGGGCAGAGGCTGCATTCTGGCATCGCACCCATGTCCTAAACCATCCTGGCAAACTGCCACCGGGTTAAGACATTCCATAATCTTAATTTGAGGCCGTGTGCCAACAGGATTACCCCAGCTCAAGCTTCAAACTCCTTCATGGAGAGGAGAGAGAGAGAGAGAGAGAGAGAGACAGAGAGAGACAGAGACAGAGACAGAGACAGAGAGAGAGTAAAGGCGACAAGAGAAAAACAACTGCATAAACAAATGATAAATAAA